>DWJZ01001229.1:0-24614 GCA_018249125.1 Asbolis capucinus
GTAAAATGAAGGTCACTTTTAATTATTTAATTACAATTGGAAATTATTACATAAAATATTAATCCTTAAAATGAAATAAATGATATATTAAATAATAGTTAAAGAAAATGTATAAAGGTCACTTTTTAAATTGTAAATTCATTTAATATTGCAGTTTTGATTTTAATATTACATTTTACGACAGTGGTGTTTGAACTTTATAATATGGAATACGCTTTTAACATCACAGCTTTTGCTTTTATTAAATCTTTTATAATTATAATTCACACAGATGAAAATATTACTATACATATATGACTACATGAACCGTCTTACTTTAACTGTGAGTAATTTTGTAATGCTATGGAAAGCATTTTGTACGGTTTTAAGTTTAAATAAATGATTTGTTACTGAATAATGTTGTTTTAATTATTATTTTAAGAATAAATTTTTTATGGGTACATTTTTTAGGATATAGCATACATAATTTTAACTGCATTGTTAATACTGATGATTCGATCGTTTGAGTGGCAGATGCAATGGCCCTAACGAACTGAAACCCTTAGATTAATATCGTCACTGTAAACCATGACTTCCATTACTCGGCTCCGATCTCCTACAATGTAAGTAGTACAGGCAATAGGTTACTACTCAGGAGAAGTACGGATTGGTGGACTTCATATACCTTTGAGAACTTTATGGATTATTTTCAAAAGTGCAGATTTCCTTACGCTAATTTTCTTCACAGTAACAAGTGACAATCTACTTCTTATACAATCACTTCTTATACACCTAGATGAAACAGAGATAACATAGTAAGCTCTATGTTATACGACGCAGGATATTTTATGATTTAAGGCCCTAGTAGCTGGCTATTCCTGACCTTATTAGGACTTTACGTTGCCTCTTAGTTTGTTAATTAAACTGTGATCAAACGACACCAACATGGACTGACAATTTAAGACAAGTGTAAGCCCAGCTCCTAGTTATAAGCTCCTTGTAATAAGCTCCTAATTACAAGCTCCTAGTTATAAGCTCCTAGTTATAAGCTCCTAGTTATAAGCTTCTAGTTGTAAGCCCCTAGTTATAAGCTCCTAGTTATAAGCTCCTAGTTATAAGCTCCTAGTTATAAGCTCCTAGTTATAAGCTCCTAGTTATAAGCTACTACAGGATAGACGAAGAGTATGAGTGACTAGTAATTACCCCCACTTCGCCTCGGAAGAAGAGTTATCCAGTGGTTTAAGAGTTGCAATATTTATTTAAACTATTATTATTATTCAACTAATTCCACTACTCATATTATCCCACGGGAACAAAGCAGTTTTCTGGGGTAAAAATTATCCTATATATAAGCTATAAACATGCTAAATTTCATCTAAATTGGTCAATTGGTTTTGGAGTTGCTATAATAATTTTATGCCAAGTTTCATCTAAATCTGTCCAGTAGTTTTCGTGACAGACAGATAGACAGTCCAAAGAAAAATGTTTTGGTCTCTATATCGAGAACAAAGGTTCGCTGCATCAAAATTTCGAAAATATACTTATTAAAAAATATATTTACATGCCTGCTAATAAATGCTCATACCGTATCCAGCTCCGCGTAATTCATATCATATTATTTGTATTGATACTTTGTATAATTTTGTATTATTTTAAAAGACTGAGGAGTTGCTTTCGCCATTTCTTATCCTCAATAAACCACTTATTCGAAACGGCAGTAGACTTAATAATGTTTTTGTTCATAAATGTATTACTAATCCGTGAATAAATGTTTTTTTTTTCAAAACTAAATCGCCAAAGCATACACTTATAATTCCTACATAGCCATTACAGGCGCAGTAGCTAAACCTTGCATCTAAACTGAGCTCCGATTTATGAGTTTCGTACAATCCCGTCAAATCCTTTAAAGCTAGACACTGTAGAGCACGGGTCGGCAACCTTTTCTTCAGGGCCACAAATTTTATAAGGTGCGGGCTACATTTCATGAGTCGTTGATGGGAACACAAGAAACGCCATGCGTCGTGTAACTGGAGCCTGTATGAGCCGCATACAATGGTTTACGGGCCGCATGAAGCCAGCGGGTTGCCGACGCCTACGTAGAGTATTCAGAGTTTAAAGGTGATAACGTAACTATTAAACGTGATAAATCACTGCCGTATTTTATTTTATCCACCTATTTTTCACGATACGCCCGTGCTGAAACGGTATGACAAATTGAGAAAAATAGAGCCACACAAAGTGAGCTCTTACTCACTTGTTTCACTTTCATGTAACGAAGATACATAAATTATAGCTTTGAATTTATAGGATCGAATAATAAAATGGGGTAGGTGAATTTAACTTTATTTATATGAAAATAAGCCGTGCAAATAAAAAATAAGCCTTTTTAAAATATAAGAAAATAATTAATTGTATCACTATTCGAGTTGTGTGGAACTGGATCTCACAGCTGTCCCACTGCTGGTCTCGGTTTTCCTCTCTTTTTTTTTAATATCTTTGGACAACTCACACACGGCCATCTGACCCCAAACTAAGCGTTAGCTTGTACTATGTCGATCAGACAACTGATAAACATACATATATACTTTTAAATATATACTTATATAGATTTTTACACCCAAACACACAGAAATAAAATTCCTGCTCATCCCAGAAAAGTTTGACGTGGGCGGGAATCGAATCTATGTACTATCTTTGGTGTAGTAGCCAGGTTCGCTTACTACTAGACCAACGGGCCAGCCAACTAAACGGATTAAGATGTAATTTGGCACAGTGATAGATTATAATTTGGAATAAATCATAGTCTAGTGTGTTGTACTTTGACGCCGATGCTGACGCTGGCAACACCGCGGATTGAAACTAAGTAATAATAACTACAAACAAAATGTTCTAAAAGTCGACGTCACTCGCTCCTAGTGTTACTGAAACCTTAGTTCTGGTAAATGGCAAGACGTTTATGTAGTTTAAAATAAAATGCATCAAGCAATCAATTCAAATTACGTCGTTCAATTTTAAGTAAAATATTGTGCGCGTCACTCCCGAAATCGTTCAGTTTCCATTCAATTCCGAAATTTAGGGCTTCGTGGATAATTTAACAAAACCTGTGTGACTGGTCACCTTCTTGAATCAGCTGCCAAACTATTCTTCTTGTTCCCACGGGATTGAGATCCAGTTCTCTTCTTTTCTCTCTGTTTTCGGTTGCTTTAGCAACGAACTTCTACTGTATGAATACAAAGTGTTTCTTCAACCTTTGATTTAAAAAAAGACACTTTTCAACCCTTTTAAGACCTTTTTAGGAAAAGAAAGTATCCTATATTTTTTCTCAAGTTGTATTCTATCTTTGTACCACATTACATCAAAAGTAAAGTTATAGTAGTTTGGTGTGAAAAGGTTACTTTTGCTTTTATAATATACTTACTCGAATATTCTGCGTATAAATTACCATCTTTACATTATTATTAAACTTTCTATAGTACAAGCATTGTCAAGAAGTACAAGATGTCTAT
The DNA here is from genome assembly GCA_018249125.1 of Asbolis capucinus. Lineage (NCBI taxonomy): Eukaryota > Metazoa > Arthropoda > Insecta > Lepidoptera > Hesperiidae > Asbolis > Asbolis capucinus. Next base: position 3,486 of record DWJZ01001229.1, read on the forward strand.
TAAAATATCTTCACAATTCCTTGGAACACACTAAGTATGCTCTCATGTTTTTGTTACGAATTCCATTTGTTGAAACATACATACTTTCTTTAACTTAATTTAATGTATTTAGATATGAATTGTATGTACCAGTATGTGATAATAATGGAAACTTAAAAATACACATACAAAGATTTTTAAGGGCAATTAAAGCTAATGTTTCGAGAAAAGGTACGGCCGCGGAATTCTTCGACTTGACTGGGGCACTGCCGTGGGACCATATATTTTTTGTAGATTTGTACTTTTATATATATATATATATATATACCACACACAATAAATATATATATATAATAAATAGGCTACAAGGTAAATATCTTATTGTATTAACCACAAAACTATTCCACAATACTATCAATATCAAAACTCTAAGGCACTTCTAGCAATCATAGAAGCTTCTAATTTAGAATAATTAGTGTTTAGTGTACAATTCAATGACAAATACATAGTTTTCGAGGTCAAAAAAACATCAAAGAGTTGATGACATATCTATTACTAAAAGTAGTCCGTCCCTATTTTTTAGACATCCTAGATTGCTAGAATCCATCACGACGAACAGTAAGGCTGATTTATTGATGTGCGACAACAGAACTTCCCTAAGCAAACTACCGAATAAGGAAAACAAACGTAAAAGTACCCGAAAACTGGGGCACAGCGAGCGCATGTGATATAAAAACTTTATTCTAAGCATCACGCGGGTACTTCGCAGTTTTTGCGATACTTCGCATATTTTTTGCTTGTAATATGAACATTTTCTATAGAGCACGCGAATGTAGGTCCTTCAAAAGGAAGGTTCTAGGTTCGAAGCCTACACATATCTAATATTTAAAGTAATGTGCTTGTGTGTACACGTGATTGTCAGTTGATTCAGTAAAAGAAAACATCGTGAAGAAACCTGCACTTCTAAGAATTCTCCGTAAAGTTCCCGAAGGTGCATAAACCTGCTGTTCCACAACTGGATTCGTAATTCATCTCACAAAATGAGGCGTCTAGGCATTCCCACCAAGCTGACAGTGCGAATTGGTAAAATTCACTTTATTTAGTAATTGGCATTGTTTTCAAAGATGTGGCGAGGAGTTTCTTTCGCCGTTTCTTCTCCTCTTTATTAAGGCACCTTTGCCAAACGGTGGTAGATTACGAAAAATGACGTTCATAAGTGTATTGAAAATACCTTCGAGTACAACGAATAAATTATTTTTGACTTTGACTTTGACTTCAGAAGTCTCAGTCCAGGAAAGCTTCCTTCTTCACACTTCACTGTACTTCTAATTCGCATATGCCGAATTCAAAGCAAGGACTTCCCGATTGAGCGACCCACTTACAAGCCATTAGGCTGAGCTGTGAGCTGTGCATAACTTTATTTTATTAGCTGACCCAGCTTAAGTTCTGCCATATAAATTATTAACTTTTACCTGTAATCCCACGGAGATAAAACCATTGTCCGGGATTTAAAGTATATTTAGCTCTGTTTTATAATTTACAATTATACCCATTAATCTAAGTCACTTTCAGATGTTCTAAACTAAAATTAAATAGTCATCCCGTGAAAATAAAGGGCTTTAACGGGATGAAAATTCTTCTTGAATAGACTATCCAACACAAAAGGAATTAATCAATTCAAACTTGTATTTTCTAAGATAAGCGCGTTCAAACAAACAAACTGCAGAGTTTATGTTACCTTATACAATAAAATAAATTTCGTAAACAAATTTACAGTCTCTGTAACAAAATGCATTATTTGCTGCTTGTAACACAATTTAAGGGAATAAATGTTCCCTTTTGATCTGTTACGTGAGGAACGTAGACGTATTTTTATTCGTAAAGACGTAGCTTGACTCGGCTTTGTGTATTCTCAAAAATAAATTGTACACTGGACAAAAGAAACTAGAATACAGTACTTTTGTTTCGTATATTGTTCAACTATTTGCAAATACTCGAAGGTGAGAAGATCTAAGATGATCTTCTCTTGTTTTTCTCCTTTCATTGCTCCGTGTACTACCTTCTTTCTTATTCTTCTCCGCGCTTGGAGACGTTGCAGTATATCACTTTTGTTTTTGTTGGCAACGTGTTGTTGAACCCCTGTAGAGGTTTTATAATTCTATTGACCCGTCTGTTGACTTTGGCATGCACGCATAAAAATGTCACTACCTACGACCTAGCTACGAAAGCCAAGGCCCATAAGCATAGTTGTATCGCTCGTAGCTCAGCTACTTGTTTCGATTGTATGTGACCGGAAAAGTTAAGCAACAGCAAGCGAAGTCGGTAGGAAAAGGTGACTGTTAGTGGCAATGATTTAACGAGCGTCTTCGTGCTTCGGAGGGCACGTAAAGCTGTTAGTCCCCGTCGTTATCGGTAGAACATGACTTTTTCTTTTACCCAAAACTGAAGAGGCCCATGAAACGCTACGCTACGATTGACTAGATAAATACGGCATCAACAGAGAAGCTGAAAAAAAAAAGATTTTTTGAAGTGCTTCGAAGATTGAAAAATAATTGTTTTTAAATAAAAAAATAATAAATTGGCACAAGTGTATAATATCTTATGGTGATTAAGAAAGGGATAAAGTACATATTGATGAATAAATAAATATTTTTTGAGAAAACACAAAATTCGCGATACTTTTTGAACACACCTCGTATTCTTGCTGGCAGTATTTTGTCTTAAATTGCTATGAAAGGCGACATCTAGTATATTCTTGATCGAAGCCCCTATCTAAGCCTATTAGGGTGGCACGGGGTTAACAATATATTATTGGTCCTATTGTCCTGGGGGAAATCGGCGAAGACTTGGAAAACGCGATGAACTTGAAGGGTCAAGGAAACGTTAATTTTATCAGTAATAGTGATTCAATTTTCATTTTCTTCGTTTTGCTAGCAAATCATCTAATAAATTATCTTAATGGATCTTCCGTAAGTTATTGTGTATATTTTGTAGATACTAGTCTTTGTACGCGGTTTTACGCGCATTATGTATCGATAAGAAGTAGGTATATGTCAGAAATTAATCTGTATGTGCGCTAAGTTTTAATTGAACCCTTTAACGGTTAGAGTGTGAAAGAAATTCAAATTTATAGACATCCAAATCATCTCAGGGAAACTTTCAACCGAGATGAAATCTATCCCATAGGATAGGATATATATAAAAAACATATTCTATATATTAATAAAAAATATTGGGAGAATAAATCCTGTAACAGTTTAAAGATCCAAATATGGTCTGGCATTTTATGCCGTTGCATCCTGAATCCATTTTTATATTTTTGCTCATATTTAGCGATCTTGGAATACCTCGTATGCTTGGTAATATTCATTCGTACCTATTTTATAACGCAGCTGGTAAACTTACTCTTGGCCGATTTCATAAAATACCAGCTGAAGGATTTAACACAATAGAAGCGGCGGCTTGGCGACTTGGACGACTTGGAGCTAAGTATCCTAAATATAATGCAAAAATTATATACGATGGTATCGTTAATGGTTAATCCTACCGGGAATGTGTTCTTGCAGCTTATGTCTGAAGAAAAATTAAAAAATACTACGATTGATCCTTACAATGTCACTAGAGAAATACCTGAAGACGAGTTTCTCTGGCCAAAAATCGGTGAAATTGTGTTAAATAGAGCACCTAAAAACCATTTTGCGGAAGTTGAACAAATGCCTTTTAGTCCCGTTAATCTTGTACCAGGAATAATGGCCAGTCCTGATAAACTTTTTGAAGCTCGACGTTTTGCCTACAGAGCTAACGCTACCGCTTAGGACCAAATTTTGATAATACACCAGTGAATTATCCGTATTTGTGTAAGTATCTTAGGTATTATCGAGAGTGTTTTCGCCAGCAACAGTATGAACTCGCCAAATGATTATCCGAATTCATACAATGATCCAGTACCCTACGCTGAGAAACTACCTACCTGCCACCTGCTCCAAGTATTTATGAAACAGAACCCAACAATTTTGATCAAGTCAGAAAATACTACACAAACAAAATAGTTGGAGATCACAGAAAAAAACAAGTGCAAAACATTATAGACCTTTTATGTGGCGCTGCGAATTTCCTATAAGCGGTTCAGGCTTTTCATAAAATCTATCATGATTTGGCTAATCGAGTTACTAAAGCGTTGAAAGAAAATAACTGTAGGAATTGAGGATCTACGCCCTTCACGTATACTTTATCAATTGAGATACTTGATATATAATTAAATGTATAGTATAATCAAATCCCGTTCAATAGCATATACAAGCTGTATTGGGGCCGCTTAGAATACAACTTCAACCCCATGCTGGCCTACCAAGGCGTAAAAGGCGTACAGAAGTCAGCTGCTCGGCGGCTTTGCGGAAATATTATTATCCTTTTGTGAAGCCCGTCTGGATGTTTACCACCTTCTTGCTTGAGTGAGCCGCCAAACAATTCGTCGTGTTCTGGCTGAGGGCTTGAGAGCCAGTTATCCTCTTTTTCTTCCCATCCTTCTTACAGCCTCCTCCTCATTCTTCATCTATCACCCGTCCTGAAGTGGTATATAATTGGTATCTGGGGTCAGTTTTTGCTATTATCGATCCCGGTTGCTGTAGTAATGTACTACTTCCCTTGTCTCATTCTCTTCTCCAAGTAAGTGGGTCTACTACTTCCTTGCTGGCAGGAAATGCGTTAGTAACTCCTCAGTCTGGTGTTATTAATGTCAACAGGCGTCGATAATCACTTAACATCAGATGACCTGTCTGCTCGTTTGCCTGCTTATGACATAAAAACAACGAACCATATTTTATTTTTGGCGGCACAGAAATAAGTAATTCAACAAGACTGAGTAAGTATAAAAATTAGCCTTTGTTTTTGTTATCTATAATGTATAATATAATAATTTGTTCTTGTTTCTACGTAAGTTAACTGATTCTTTTAACTCATCTATATATATATATATATATTATTTTTTTATTTATTTTTCGTCCTTTTTTGGGCCCAGCCTAATTCATTAGGTTTGATAGTACCGTACTTGCGAGGGAAAAGTACCTAGTACCACGCAAAGTAAGGGAAACCATTGAAATAAGTAATTGGGTGGAATGTTCCTCAAGCCTGGAAACCAATTTTTGGGATTGTGGCAGAATCCTGCTCGCTGCACGTCCTGGAACTGGATACTATCAGCTTAGTGTGTACATGACCTGGTGCCTGGCAACGTACTGGTGACGTATCCGAAGGTGACCAAGGCGCCCCGCATTCAGCCAACGAGACATCGTTGATCGCGGGCACGCCGCGGGAACGCAGTTGCTGTCGTCACAGACGGCCACTGATGAATGACCTCGGACATGTCCGAAACTAGTAGGGCGATTCTGAACATATAACATGAGTCAGCCTTTTATAATAAATTTAAACTTTATATTTTTAAACATGTTTTTCGTAAGCTATTTTAATTTTCTCTGTGTATTTTATACTGCTTGGTGAATCGGGTGCACCTAATTTTCAAATCTTCACCCTTATTTTTTTTAATCAATGACAAAGTAAAATTTGATTGTATATAACTATACTATTATACACATAAATTTTATTTATATTTGACATTGTTATGTTGTTACATAAGCAACTTATAATTTACATACCCTTTTCAATATCCCCCCCTCCCCTTCGGCTTCACAGTCAATACAACACCTAGACCTACATACAAATTAGTATGCTTATAAATTCAATACTGAAAAACTTTCATGCCTTTTTTCAATATATTCTACACCGTTTTTCGCGACAAAAAGTACTATATTTTTTCCTTCAAGTTTTATCCCATATTTGTAGTAAATTTCATCAAAATTGATTCAGTCGTTTAGGCATGAAAAGGTATCAGAGTTACCTTTATTCAGGTCGGTTAACAATATTAGCATAAAAAAGTTGAAATCCAGTTTTCCACGGTGCGTTTCTAAAGTTTCGGCAGAGTGCCATCAAATAAATGCTAAGATATATTTTCGCTGCCTCACTGTCAAACAAATAGCGTTCGTTCCTCCTACCCTCGCCTGTTACTTTTTCAAAGGCAATTGCAGGCAATTTAAGACATTAGAATCTCTTTGCAACATCAACTTTTATAGCTGTGATAAATTTAAATAAAGGTTTATTTTTCAAATTTGAAACAATGTACTCTGAATAATACTCTAGAATCAGCATATAAGGCGAAATATTTCTGGCAAATCATTAGACCAATCGATCTTATTTTACAGTGCAGAAAGTTCAATTATTGTTATTAGTAGTAGCCATTTAGAAAAATGTTGAATTGACCGACTATATAATCCGCTAGACTGAGTATATAAAACGAAATGTTCCTGGAAACTCATAAGACCAATTGACCTTATATTACGTCGAACAAGTAAATAAATCAACTAATATCAGTACAGGCGAAATATTTCTGGAAAATCATAGGACAAATGACCTTATTTTACAGTACGGAGAGTTCAGTTGTGTGTTTGGAACAATTTTAACTAGACCAATCACAATGCAATATGTTGACACTTTCTCTTCTGTCGTTTTAATATTGAATTTTGTGGTAGTAGAATGGCATTAAGCATTCCGTTCGAAACTGTCGTTGATATAAGGCAGGGGTCGGCCTTTTATTATAATAATGAGGGCCACAAATTGTTTTACCAATAATTATTATATTTCGTTGCGGACCACTTTTCATATGTCGCCGTTAGAATCACAGGAAACGCGTAGCGTCGTGTAAATAGGGTCTACATAAGTCACACTGTAATGGCGCATAGGTCGTATGCGGCCCACGGGCCACGAGTTCCTGGACCTGTAGACAAACGACTCAGCACTCAGCTGATATTCAATTAAAAGAAAGTATTCTTATAAACAAAAAATTAACCTAATTCCAAAATTACTTTCATTTAATGTGTGTCTCCGGAAACATTTTTTCCAATTATGTCAACGTCGATCTTAACTTAATTTAGCGTACAAAATTAAGAAATTGTAAGAAACACGATTTTCTACTTAACACGAAGTGTTTAGGCTTAGAAGAGACGACGTTACAGAACGGAAAAATTACGTAATTTTACGTAAACAATGTCAAAAGGTTTCATTACAAACCATAACAGTCCCACTGCTGGGCTCGAGTGAGTCACAATATGAAGACTACCTACTGGGTATAGTCCAGCACGTTGGCCACTATAATTGCCCAATTTATTATATTAAATGATTATTTTTAAGTAAATATGTAAAGTATTGGAAACACATACATGTGCACACAGACACACACATACGAATGAAGCGCTTTGCCTCGTCTTTTATCACCCTTATCGCGAAGGATTGGAATAAGTTGTCCGCGTCGGTAACCCCGTTCGATTACAATGTAAATGTCTTCAAGTCAAGAGTGAATAGACAGACTAAGTTAGTGTGCTTTACCATCGAAGAATTCATCACCACTTATTGTCAGGTGGGATCGTAGTCAAACGGTAATTTATCTAAGGTAAAAAAAATACACTTACAAGCACTCACGCACATACACTTACACACACATAATCACACACACAAGCACGCATATCTTAACTACGTAAGTTACCTGAAATCTTGATGTAATTTAATTAATGTATATATTTATATATTAACATACAAGTACAATCCACGGGAACATAAAATACACCGTCATACTGTTATATAGTTTGACATTAATTTATTTAATGTCTAAAAGTTTTTGAATTCGAAGGTGATTTATAGTAATATGATATGACATTTTGACATTGATATTTCCAGATCTGTTTATTTTATATAATAATGCAATATTGACTCTGATTTATGAAATACGAGTAGTAATTATTTAATATATTATCTTGTAATTATTGAATTGTTATAATTGTAATAATAAGTAATTTAATACATCATATTATAATTGAATATTGGAAGTGAATTTAGTGTACATTAATTTGTTACTAATGAAGTGAAATGAAACCTGTTTATTTCGTCTTAGTAACCAAAAGCTCACTCAACGAAAGTCAAAATTTTACAATACAAAGTGCCGTGAGTTATAAATTTACTAACAATATATAAAAGAATATATATATTTAAATGAATTCTTTGATAAAGCCTAAAGTCTCGATAGACAATACCTATCTGTCATCGGCTTTATAAATAATACAAACTTAGGATTAATAATCGATATATTGCTCTGGTTGTAAAAATAGTAATAAAGTATGCATATATTGTAACTAATTTAAATTTAAAAATTATACGCCTACATAGGCAAGACGTAACGAGACATTTTATTATTTAACGTTTCTTACCTACTGTCCACAATAAACGATTTTAATTTGAAAATTTTTTTGGTAGGAAAATAATAAAATAAACTTTTAAAAACCTTATAGAATTCCCGGGAGTTAAAATTTTCTCACGAAGTTTTCCTTCACTAAAAAATCAACTAAAATGCACATAACTTTAAAAATTTGATGTGCGATTTGAACCCAGGACCTCAGTATGAGTGACCAAGTTCAAACTACTAGGCTATCGCAGCTCATCAGAATTTTTAGTGAGTTTTAAGTCAAACTTTAGTTGGTACAATAAAGGTGGCTTCAACTCATCGGTGGCCTACAGCACGGGTCTCTCTTCAATCTGAGGCCTAGAGCATACTCCACTTCACTGCTCGAATGCGGATTGGTGAAGGAGTTAGTGGCCAACCCAAATGTCGAAATTTTTTAGATCGCCCGTAGGCCTCTGACATGGCTTAACGATTGCCATCTTACGACAACAACTGGGACCGACGGCTTCACTCCCTCCGAAGCACGGAAGCGTTCATGAAATTTTTGCCACTAGCGGTCACCCATCCTCCATCTGACCGCCCCTGCTGTTCTTAACTTTTTCAATCGGTTACAATCGAAACAAGTCACCGAAACAATTGTAAAAAAAAATATTTTTTAGCGTTTGAATCATCTAAATCGGTCAAAACCGTCTTCGTAATCGAACATCCAAAAAAAAATTCATAACAAACTGGCAACCTCCTCTTTTTTAAAGTCGGTTAAAAAAAATATAAAAAAAAATCCCGACAAACAGCGTTTGAATACAGACACCCCTAAATACTAAATACATCTCTCAAATAGGGTCATGTAGCTTTTATATCGAACACGAGCGTTACATGAATGAGATTCGAACCCGTAACAGCTTGTTGGTCTAGATATCGTATTCATAGCAATATATGAAGATACCGTTGAATATAAAAAGATCCTATAAACGTGCTGGCTGATTCAATAGATAATTCAAAGGAACATGTTTGGAGGAAAATAACATTTATATCAGACTAGCTTTTTCACGCGACCTCATTCACCTTCAACCTCCTCCTTTTGAACCCCCACCTTACCCCCTATTTCACCCCCCACAGATAAAGATTTTTGTCCCCTACTTATTCATTGTTTTGCCAAGGGAAAACACGTTACGCCACCCTTGGGGAGACGGATGGGTTATATCGGACTTCGGGAAAAGAAACCCTTATGCCTAATGAAAACCCCTGGGTTTTCCCAAACACGCACCCAAACGGGAGGCCTCGGGAAACAGCATAGCCTTAACTACCGAGACAAGCTGTACAAATATCAATTTCAAAATTTCATCACCTATTTTATCTCCTTAAAACCTATCTTCGCAAAAAAAGTAGTCTTTGTTTTTCTTCTCTTCTTCTATCTCCGATTCAAATTTCATCAAAATCGGTTTAGTAGTTTAAGCGTAAAATAGTAACAGACAGGCGTTTTTTTCGGATTTATAAAATTAGTAAGGAATTTCTGGATTCATAGATATGACCTCAAGATATGAATTGTCCAATTTTGATTGGTGAATAAGGACTAGAAGCGTTATATTTATGAAGTGATTGACTCACTTATACAATAGTAGGCGCGGTCAGTAAGTGTATGGGTGACCGCTAGTGCAAACATTTCTGGAATGCACTCTTACTTCTAAGGGAACGTGAAGTTAGTGATTTTATCGTTATTTTACATCAGATATTTATATTTCCAATACTTGGATTAACCATGAACCTTTGTATGAACTAGATAAAAAAATCTAGCGTGTTTGAAATTTCGGCCTTGGGAGCATAAAAAAAATACAATACCCTTCTACGCGATCCTAGTAAATAAAATATATTTTAAAACCATCCATCAAACCAACCATCCGACGAAATATAACACTTGATACCGAACGCGAGTCAACCAAATTGGCGGGAATTAAATCATTCTCATAGACAATCTGTTAAATTGTACAAAGTGAAAGAAAAAATCTTTCTCGCTCACAAAAATCACATTGCGGGCCCTCTGTAATCGAATAACAGATGTACTCGCAATAAAACCCCCAAACCGACGGGCATAATTTGATTTCCCACGAAATCTGATCACCTTGATTCTTAACGAACAGTTTGCGTAACACTTTATCAACTTGGGTATTAAAGGAGATCGCACGTCAAGTTACAACTGAGTTTTGTATATTTTTATTACTACTCAATTAAGGTAAAGTGAAATACCCTTTTAGTCTTTGCTACTGAAGCGTTCATGGCGAAAAATTTAAGCAACAACGGGCGCGCTCGGTCGGATGAGTGGCCTTCATGAGCCTTTCCGTGCTTTGGAGGGCACATAACTATACAATGGGAAGGAGGATAATAGAAGGTCAACGTGAAAAGACTGGCTCATAAGCCCTCAGCTGAACGACGAATCGTTTGTCAGGCTATACAGAGATAAATACATGATAATACTTCCGTAACGCCCTACCATCACACAGATTAGTTCGTGGCTGGCTTCTGGACCTAATGGCCCAGTACTGAGCATCTTCTCATACTGAGAAAGCCAAGGACATACACCACTACGCTATTACATACCATTGCTGAGAAGTTACTAGCTAACGCTAATAATGGAATTTTTATGCCGCCTGTAGACCTCCGTGGCTTGACGATTGCTATCTCACGAAATCAACCGGTACTAACTGCTTTACGTGCCCTCCGAAGTACGGAAGCTCATGAATTTGTTGCCACTAGCGGTCACCTATTACTGACTGCTGACACTGTTGCCGGCTTGGACCAATTAGGATCGACGCAAAGCAGGCTGTGAGTTATTTCTTTATAATCTACGATGAACTTCATGGGCAAAAATATAGTATCAGCAACATCACACGGTTTCAAGAAATGCAAGCGTCAAATTGCTTAAGCGATAAGCCGTTGTTAGAGCTAGCAATTGAGCTAAAAGCCGAACGCTCTCTCACCTGACCCTGACTGTATGTTGTAGCGTCAGCAAAACAGGCTGGAAAAAAATGTTTTATTATTAGAAAATATTTATTAAAATATTATTATTATTTGTTAAAAAGATTTTTTATTATTATAAATAATTTGGCGCTTGACAAAGTGTGAAAAGGGCTTTTTGATTTACCATGTGATAAATAATTGAAGTATTTACTCTAATTTCTTTATAATTTTTTTAAGATTTTCTTGTGTCAAAACTTGACATTAATTACATTAATAGTAATTCTTTCACTGTTTCTACCCTTATCCTTGATGAGCATAAGCTATAATTTCGAAAACGTTAGGGGTTTGTATCAACATTTCAATAATGTGGTTTCATTTGAAAAAGTTACCAAAAAATCCTTATATCGCGTACAATACGGAAATTATTGACAAGAGCAAAGTGATGTGGTATAATCTAATACAAGACATTAATATCGACAAATAATACCATAATACCGAATATCTAACTCTAACAGTTATGTCACAGTAACTACTTTTTTCTAGAAACGTATTCATTCAAAGTGAAACGAAGTCAGTTTCTAGTTGTTAATTAAGGATTTCATTATCCTAAGTCAATTCCCATTTCTGATCGTGCTATATATCATAAACTTAGAGGAGAATAACACTAGTGAAGGACTCCAGATGCAAGGATATTTCAACAGTAAGTACCTATAATAGTGTTAATTAAGAATTTAAAAAACTTTCAAAGTTCTGTAATAATCGTCTCCCAAAGTTTCACGGTCCCATTGTATTCAATTGTCACAGCTTATGAAGTTTTGAACAAGGAAGCGAAATTAATACGAAACTACCAAGTTTATTTAAAGGAAAATTATGATACAACTTGTTTCAAAATTCAGTATGATTAATATAGTTGCAAGAGTTTCGTGAACACAAATTGTTTGAATATCCTGCCATTCTTCAGCAACAATAAACTTTTATTAATTGTCACTGAATAATTTTCATAACTTTAAATATGATGGGTTCGATTGAACGGGCTCGATTGCCATCAAGATGGGTTCGATCGCCATCAAAAGATTTCTTGATGGCTCACTACTGAGCACGGGTCTGCCCGCTCCTCCACTGCTCCAATATATGTAGCTTGGTGGAGGGGTTAGTGGGTGGAAGGTTTTATGCCGCCTGCAAGCTTCTGACATGGCTTAACAATTGCTATCTAAGACAACCGGGACCAACAGTTTTACGTGCCCTCCGAAGCAGGTAAGCGTTCATGAAATAGAACTAGCGGTCAATTACAATCGAAACAAGCCGCAGGTTTATGAACACTTCACTTTTGATACTAACTTAAGATAACAACCTTAGATATTAATATAGGTTATGAACTACTATACTCATAGTCGATAAAGGCCACTTAAATCGCTTCTTAGTACGCAATTACAAATTGTATACAAAGGAACGGTAAGGAAGAAAGAAACATACGAGTAGTTATAAAAAGAAAGGTTAATGAAAATATTATTGAGAAGTAGAAGAAGTTTACTCAGAATTATTACTCATAAAATTTTGTAATAAAGAAGCGTCAGGTAAAAAATGAAAAATATTTTTCTGCTTTTTTTGCAGTCGGTCGTTCAGCCGACGGTCATTAAAGGTATTGTGAGGAACGTTTCCGAAGACCCGAGGAGGGACAGATTTCACATGCGGCTTTCGTACTTCTGCAGTGTGAAAAATTTACCTTGTATGATGTACATTTTTTAAATCTCGCCGTTTTGTTGTCAGAAAACTTCAAACTTAGTCAAAGTATTAAGTTAACAAATGATGCTTTTATTTTCGAAAATTGACACTCAAGTGTTAATTGATTTTTAACGTAGGTAATTCTCGTCCTCGCCCTCCTCTTAATCCCCTCTTCATCCTCCCTTCTCACTACCCTTCTATACCCCCTGTAGCTCCCTCTCAACGCTCCCTCTTCAACCTTCCCCCCTCTGAGTAATAAAGAACTTTTATCCCCTATTTCACTTCTTCAAGCCTTTTTCTGCGAAAAAAGTAACCTAGGTATTTTCTCGACTTCTAATCTACCTCTTCAACAAGTTTCACCAAAATCGGTTCTATAGTTTAGGCATAAAAAGGTAACAGAGACAGAGTTACTTTGACATGTATAATATTAGTAAGTAAGTCACCAATACGTAACTTCTACCATCAGCATGTTCCAGTTACGTAGCAGAATCCTACAAATATTATATGTACATGCGAAAATTTGTGAGAATGGATGGTGTTTGTTACTCCTTCAAGCAAAAACTACTGAACCGATCTGGATGAAATTTGGCACCCGTGCCAAGCAGCGACGAGCCGCTAGTACTAAATTGCAATCTTTTAAAATTACTGGCATGTACAATGGACATGCTATTCCATTCAAAATTATAGTATCTTCTAGAGGTCGCTTGTAACATTCTTGGTGGAAGATTTCCACCAAAAACGTCATAGAGGCTGCATCTATTGGTGAATCTGGTGATTTGACATTTAATGCAATATGGCGATTTTCAGTTATCAATATGGCGACTGTCAGTTGTCAATATGGCGACTGTCAGTTGTCAATATGGCGACTATCAGTGGTCCCTATGGCGACTGTCAGCTCTCAACATTTTATCATAAAACAGCGCCAATATCGGGCCGATCAAACAGACGCTTCATACATGTCAATCAGTGTTTAAAAGTCTCTTTCTTTGCCCCTTTATAACTGGGGACACTGGGGACACAAGAGCTCATACCTTTAACGCCATTTCTGTTTTCTGCTACGGCAGATTAAAACTGAATGATAAATAAGCTTTGAGAGTAATTCCTTTTGCGAGTTTCAAGATGGATTTTATGTCCAGCTCTAAAGTGCTGTCCGCTTTCAATACCTAATGTCTTCAGGTCAAGAGTGAATAGACTTTTATTAAGTCAGTGCGCTTCACCGTCAAAGACTACGTCGCTACTCACCATCAGGTTGTTTCGTTAAGCGCTTAATTATTGAATATGAAAAAAACCTCAAAAATTATTTGATACAAAAATAATTTTATTGGATGACATTGATAATCTCATAAGTTCCCGCCAAATACCAAAATACCAGCGTCTTATACTTACAGAAAAGTCGAGATATTTATTCATCAATACCTAATAAATGCACCATTCACTCTCTTGTGAGTACTTTAAAATATAGTAAGTCCCTTTGAGGCGGCGATAGCCTAATGGTTAAGAATTCAGCCCAAACTCGGGGGATTCGGGTTCAAAAGAATTCACGATACGATTACATTAGAATTACATTTGCATTTCAGCGTTACAATCGTTTAACATACATGAATCGTAAACTAAATTCTTAATTAATTTACTAGTAAATTGACTAATTGTATGTTATTTAATTTACTAATTATTAATATTATTTTTATTAATTATTATATTTTTACACAATAACAAATCGAAATAAATTTTCTTAGCCAGATTGTAAAGTATTGCGTCGCAAAGCGGGTGTTCTTCTTCGTACTTTCGTATTTATATTTTAAAAAGTGGTAAGGAAAATATCAAAAAACTAAATAATATGTACTAACACATATTATTCTCATTTTCCGTACATATTCACTTTTTATAATAAGTTTTAAAACAATTATGATATGAAACGGCGGATAAAAGTTAATAAATAACAATTAGCAGGAAGCGAGGCAGAATTCATTAAATCTGTAAATAACAAGAAAGCCGCTAATTTTCTCTGTCCGGTTTGCTCTTCGTTCTTGTAAACTACGTTATAAATTTCGATGCAATTTTTGCAGAGAGAATTTTCCCGTAGCTATTTTTACTTCTAATATAATACTAGGTACTTATTTTGTGATTCTGTTTATTTACTAAGAAATAAAACAAGATCTGATATTCCATTTTTAGTTTAGATATAAAACATCTGTAGCGGTGAGTAACATCATACAAATAAAACAAAATGCATTTATGTATTTCGTCTTAAATTGTTCACTTACCAATAGCAAACACTTTCACTCTAAAGGAAGGTAAATTAGTCTTGCCTGCGCTTACATTCGTTTAACTTAGCAGGTCGTCACTCTAAAATTTACCTACGCATAAATATAAACTGACGTTACATCCTAACTCAGAAATGGCATTCCTTCCTTCCGTAAATCAAGATTAAGGACCCTGAGGTCAAACTAGGTACATAAAGTACTGTGATAGTGTAGTAAGATGGGCCATAAATATAAATATACCCTCAAATTGCACAAGTTGACTTCGTAAAGACGTTAGCGTACATTGTTGGGGAAGGCACTTGGCAGATTAACAAAGAGAAGATATTCTGAGCGTTAAAATAAATACATTTTTAAATGGTCCCGCACACGGTAAAAAAAAGAACACCCTGAAGTTAGCTAGTCAACATTTTAGGTGCGATTAGTGTCGTTTTTTTATTATTAGTGACGTTTTATTTATTATTAGTGTAGTTTTTTTATTATTAGTGTCGTTTTTTTATTATTAGTGACGTTTTATTTATTATTAGTGTCGTTTTTTTATTATTAGTGTCGTTTTTTTCTGCCAACGTAGGATAATGCGAAAGATAAAATTTTTAGAAAGATAAAATTTTTCGAAAGACTTCATGTTACGTCAAAGAAATATAAAATTCTTCTCAGTACTTTAGGTCACCCGGATCCGAGAAGAGCCACCATAAACCCCACGACCTACTCTTAGGTAGATATAGGTAGGTAGGCATCAGCCCACCAGGCCTCAGTGCGCACCCGACGCCATGCCACCGGTGACCGGCACTTGTTGTTCTTGTTCTGTCTCCACGCTCTACTAATGATAAAGACAGAGGTCATCAAGTGAATATATTTCAGTGAATAAACATTTCAGCAATTGTAAATCCACTCTTTATTCCTTCACTCCAGTAAGCCAACGGACTGAATGATTTGGTATGTGTAGTTAGGAATACAGGAAGGAACCGCGTATTGTTAAAATATCCTGTTACACTACCCTGCTACATCGCCACTTTCACCTGGGCATCGTCATACTGACCTTGCCGCATCATGCACCAAAGTAGACCTTTGTATGCTTCTACTTAGTGTGGGATCTAATTATACTGGAATCACAAAATTGGTTATAGTCTCGTCCACTTGGTTTAGCCCACGCGATTTGCCGGGATGTGGTCGCTGAGTACGATACAGCTTCTTGGAGCCACTAGTGAAGAAAATATGGAGTTGGATATAGGTTTGTTGGCTATTAGCATTAAGCTTTCCTTTTATACCAAGACTATTTGGTGTAATAAAGTTAAAGAAATAAATAAATGCTCCACTAAACTTGGCGTGAACGTCAAGTAGGGGTTATCGAACCCACTGCTGTGCGACTTGGTCCAGCCCGGTCGACGATCGCATTCAACATGGAGGAAAAAATAAGCGGATCATAGTTTATTCGCTTATAGTCTGACTACACCTATAATTGAATGAAATATCATCTCGTGAATTTACCATATAAACTTAACGCACACTGTCGAAACGGGACAAGGGAGCGGTTTGCATAACTCAAGTAATATAATATATTGGATGTCGAATGTATATTCACGTCGAAGTATTACGTTCATTAGCAGGCAGACTATTAACAAAATTCATACTAATATTATAAGGAAAGTTTGTGTGTTTGTTTGTCATTTAAGTCGAAACGGAACGACAGATTGACTTATTTTTTTATGCGGAGAGATCTGGAGGGTGACATAGGCTACATTTTATCAATATGGCTAGACCACTAGAGCGTAATTATGGGCCGATAATATCATATTTTATAATGTAGTCCTATCAGGTTTTCTAAATTTTAAATACAAGTATACCTTATTAAACACTTATTACGATTGATTTTAATAAGTTTTTTTTATGAAAATATTTGCATGACGGGACTTTACTTTAATCGTATAGCATCCCATAATAACCAGTATTACTAACCGACCAGCATTACGTGTCCCACAGAGCACGGAACTGCTCAAGAAATTGTTGCCACTAATAGTTAACCATCCCCCGACCGACCGCGCCCGCTGTTGCTTGATTACTTACAATCGAAACAAGTCGCCAAGTTACGAACGTATTGAACCATTTAGTATAAAAATAAATCCATTTACTAAAAAATTAACGTAATTACTTTTTAAATCTAATTAATAGTAATGTAAATTAGGACTAAGCTAATGCATATTTTACTAAAATTATGCAAATAATAGCTAACAATGAAGTCACATATTATGCTATGCATGTTAATTATCTAAATAGCTTCCATTAAATGATACAGATTACACTAACTATTTTAATGACCAGCATTTGGTAATTATACTAACGTATGCTAATAATATTAAGAGGAAATTAAATATAAATAAATAAATATCTTTGGACTACTCAAACACGGTAATCTGACCACAAACTAAGCATTAGCTTGTACTATGGTGATCAGACAACTAATAAACATACATATGTATATATTTTTAAATACATACTTATATAGATATTTACATTATTTATTTATAATAGGCTCCGTAACTACTGGTGGTGGTGATAGCCTAGTGGTTAAGAATTCGGCCTCCTACTTGAGGGGTTCGGGTTCGAATCTAGGGCGCGCACCTCAGACTTTTCGGAGTTATATGCGTTTTAAACATTTAAATGTCACTCGCTATACCGGTGAAGAAAAACATCGTGAGGAAACCTGTATGCCGGGGAGTTCGCAATACTCAAAGGTGTGTGAAGTCTGCCAATCCGCACTTGGCCAGCGTGGTGGACTATGGCCTTAACCTCCTCATCCAGAGAAGAGACCCGTGCTCAATAGTGGGCCGTGATGGGTTGAGATGACGATGTCTCACTACTCATTGCGACCCATAACTGTCCCACTGGCTCTGGTCTCCTCTCAATGTGAGGGGTACAGGCCATTGTCCAGCACGTTGGCCAAGTATAGATTGGTGAACTTCCCACACATTTGAGAACTTTATGCCGCACTCTCAGAAGTGCAAGTTTTCTCGCGTTTTCCTTAACCGTAGGAAGTGATCAACTTCTGACACGCACATAACTTTGAAAATAAGAGGTGCGAGGATTTGAACGTCCCGTTCGAAAGACCAACGTTCAAACCACTAGGGAGTGCAGGTTTCATCGCGTTTTCCTTAACCGTAGCACGTGATCAACTTCTGACACGCACATAACTTAGAAAATTAGAGGTGTGAGGATTTGAACCAACCGAAACCGTCCGAAAAACCAACGTTTAAACCAGCTATCAGTGCCAGTCTAACTAATACAAAACAATAATTCAGAAGCATCCATCTAAGAAAATTTATCATTGAAAAATGTTGATATTAACAGAAGACACACAGAAACACACATTGATTTCTAAGGCGTGTTACTAGAATGCCCGCTAGTGGTAAAAGCCTCATGTATTTAATTTCACTTGCGGTCTGATTTAAAAGGGTAAGCGAGAGTCAATATTTTTTGGATGTTTCTCGAACTAAGCGGGCTTCGTGGCTTCCACGTTAATGCTCATTATAGCATTTGGTTTTATCCTGATTCCTGAGGAAACCTAGGGCATACTCTAAAACGCTGCATCGTTGAGGATTAGAAGAGTTAGATCCTATGGTCAAAATATTACAATGGTGAAAGCTAAAATCAAGGAACCTCTTAAAACCTTTTTTGCCATTAGCATCACCCATTCATTTTTCGATTGCACCCGCTGATGTCTACTTTGTAAATGACTTATGATAGCTACCGGAGCTTTGAGCTTTTCGCAGGAACGTACATAGGCTGGCCAGTTTCACGCAGGTAGGAGCCTTAGGTAGCATAAGTAGCCCACTAACGCCTTACTTCTCAAGATCTAAGCCTTGAAATATTATTTCGATTCCAAATGGGGAAAAAGGGTCTTTGAATGGACATCACATCTAACAAAAGTATCACAGAGTACCCTACCAAGTGGAAAACAGCAGGCATCCGCTGGATTCAAAAAATTCAGGAGTAGGCGCTATAAAAGCTTCTGACCTTTGACCACCAATTGGCATTGGAGCAGCGTGGTGCAGTATCCGCTACGCCTTCTAAGTATTAGAGAGACCTGTTCTCAATAGAGAGGCATTAATGGAATGAAACCAGCCAGTTGGTTGGACCAATACCTAAGTGAGACATTACCAATAATTCTATATATTTGTCACCTATCTCCGGCATTCCTCCATCGATCCAACCACTGTATTGAATGTCTCGCACTATGCCCAAAGCCATCAACTTCCCCTGAGATTGGCGCCGATTTCCGGCGGGAATCGGTTTTGTGATGGCCAAATATTTGTTTCTAGTAATTTTTTACATGTTTTCCTTTGCGGCATAAGTTTGGTATTTCAGTATTGTGTTCTTTTTTGTCTATTCATGATTGTTCTGTTGGGAGTGTGCAATCTAGTTTATCCTGTTTCTTTAATAATATATTTCTTTCAGGTATTCGTGGGAATTTTCATCGAATGAAATAGTATTGAGACTTATGTTAACCAGTCCTGATGCTTACGTCTATTCGTCGCTCCGTTTCGAACGACAGACAGACAAACATGGACACATACTTTCACATTTACATTAGTAGGACACGACTATTGTAACTTCTGTCTTGTATCCACTCATCCCTTGCGACCTGGCCTCCAGTTCTCCATGACTGAATAATTCATCGTACTCCCGCTGAATAAACATGATTCGGAACTGTAAGCAGACGCACTATTATTTTTACCTCCCGCTGAAACGTCCTAAATGGAGATTAGCTGACGAGATTTTTGATGAAAGCTGATTTTTATTGCATAGATTATTTGCTTCGAAATTTGATTTGAAAGGCATTTATACTGATTCCGAACAGCGCTATAAAAACGGCTTTGGTATGCGATCTGGCTAAAATTTACATTTATGGGTGCATAACAAAAACGATAACGAACAAATATACTAACATACAAACATACACTGTAAGTTAAATTAAAGATTGTAAAAAGAAGCCAATTATTTTTAAGATCTGTTCTACCGTGCTAGGTTTCTGAACCCATTTACCTTTTCATACATCAACTACTGTGCCGGGCTGAACCCATTTACTTTTTCATACATCAACTACTGATAGTCTATGCATGAAAATGTAACAACGAAATGTACTGACACTTACTTTTGCATTTATAATAAACAAATATCTTGAAAACTATTTACACATGGCCATCCGACCGCTAACTAAGCGTAAGCTTGAACTATGGTGATCAGACAACTGATAAACAGACAGACAACTGATACATATATTTTTAAATACATACTTATACAGGTATTTACACCCAGACACACAGAAAAAACATTCCTGCTCATCACAGAAATGTTTGACCTGGGTATGAATCGAACCCACAACCTTCGGTGTAGCAGTCAAGATCACTAACCACTACACCAACCGGCCGATCAAAATAATATTAATAGTATTTCACAGAATGTCTTAAAATTTGTATAATCGTATTTCCACTCGACAGGGATGAATGTGTTACAATTGTCTGTACAATTGTGTTACAATGTTACAATATGTGATGTGTTTAATCAAAGCTTCAAGTATCTTAACTAGCAAGATTTAATGAAATTATTTCGCTTCTCTTGTTAACTTATTAACTTATGTGTGCCTTGCTTTAAAAAATAAATTTGTAATTGGCAACACAATCTTTAGGATAGTCTAATGAAAGCCGCGTGATGGTTTGATGCTGGCAACATTTTCAGATCACATCCATGAGTACATCACGAACAGAAACAT
Source organism: Asbolis capucinus (assembly GCA_018249125.1). Classification (NCBI taxonomy): domain Eukaryota; kingdom Metazoa; phylum Arthropoda; class Insecta; order Lepidoptera; family Hesperiidae; genus Asbolis; species Asbolis capucinus. The sequence goes on from DWJZ01001229.1 coordinate 24,445, forward strand.
TTATAGGCGGTTTGATTTTAAACGATCGAAAAGTTAAGCAACGTGTGTGATCAAGTGGCAAAAATGTCATGAGCAAAACATCACACAATTTATTTTCTACGAGGGTCAAACTGAAAGTTCTTAGAAAATCAAAAACTAAGTAAACTAACAAGTTATTGATTTTATTATAA
>DWJZ01001230.1:0-24610 GCA_018249125.1 Asbolis capucinus
AGCAACGCAATATAAATCTAATAGCGAATAAGCAGCACGTCCGATCCGTACGATGTCCGAAAAGGCAGAGAGCGAACTAGTGGCGCCCGATTGCTTTTATAGAACTTGGCCAGGTGGGAGGGATGGCGTCAGACATGTACGCCAGCCTCGGTAGTAGTCTCCAATATTATATTTTATAAGTTTAAATTTAAAACATTAATAAGTAAAGCGAACCCCACATTTCTGTTCTTTAGTATTGAAAATGGGAGCACTCAAGTTATATAAAAGAATATCTATTCTTGGACCGTTGTTTATAACTTGGGAGCTCCCGTATTTCATCGTATAGATCCCCCTGCTACCTAGTCCACTTTGAGAATCACTGGTTTACTGCGCAAGGTTTTAATGTGTACGAAGGGATAAGTAAATTATCTTTGGAAGTGTACCTTAGTTTTGACAAAGTAGTATAATCTTCCATCAATGAAAAATAAAGAAATTATATTTATTCAAAGTTGTTTTTTACAAATATAATAAATTAAAACACTTCTAAAATCAAACTACGCCGTCACTTAAAAAAATTGGCCTTGAAGTTCATTTACCACATTTTTTTAAAAGATTTTTTATCATTTGTTTTATTTTTCTTTTGTTTCATGGATGTTCGGTGTTTTAATTTTGATTTGCTGTACCGCTTTCGATGTTGTTCGTATTAATGAAGGCTAAGAGAAGAAAGCACGAAGAGGTTGAGAAACAGAAGATTGAGGATCAAGTTAAGAAACAGCAGGTTTGTTGGAATCGCTTAAGGACCTAGCCTATTGTAAGATTCATTACTTTATTGAGTAAAATCTTTGGCAGCTGATACACAAAGTTAATTTATTTGTCGGCGAGAGGAGATATTTTGGCCGCAATAACAGAAGGGAGGAAATCTGAATGTATTTTGTTAGTAACCTTTACTATTACGAGAGGCTTTAGTGTCAAAATTCAATCGTAATTCAATGCTGATGGATGTTGGTTGATTTATCATTGACGTACCTACTGAAATTGCTAAATGCCAATGAGTGCAAATGTATAGTAGTGAAAGTATTTTGAATTAGTAATTTTATGTGATTTCAATGTTACAAAATAGCTTTCTGCACTTCTACTCCGTGTACATTTTAACTGTGCTAAATTTTATACTCTGTCCGAAAAACTTTCGTATAAAATTTTGTTTCACCTGTATAGATGACTTTTATAATTAAACATATTTAGTATATAACGATACCGCGTATTCTTACACTATATACAAAATCATATTTCGTTCTTACATATAATTGATAATTTTACCAGATCTCTACTCGGTCCACTCTAATCCGAAAGTAAAAGGGGATAAGTCAAGAAATATATGAATAAATCAATAAAAAAAGGTTTATTTTATTGGTTGAGCAGCTGTTGTGGCAACTTACAGGAGCCTTTGTTTCAGGAACGAGAATTAAAGAGGCAACAGGCTATGTTACTGAAAGAGCAGGTTAGTGGGTTTTTATATATGTTTGTTTGTTCTTGTGTATGTCTGTAATTGCTTGTATTAATATGTTGTATATTTTATATCATATCTGCATTGTAATATACAAAAAGTGGAATATTTTTGGTCATAATCGGAGTCATATATTGTTAATAATATATTATTTTAGTAATTCTTTAAGTATATTTTTTATGAAACTACCTTCGTTTTAGATATATGGACATATAGATACATGTTTCGCAAAATAATAATATTGAAATAGAATATTACTGAAATTTTCTAGAATTTTATATTAAATGAAGGTAGTTTAAAACATGTGTGTGTGCATTTTGTGTCTAATGTTATATGTTAATGTAATGTGTGTTATATGTGTGATATTTTCTTTTCAAACCAACGATGGGACTGCCGCGCTCGCAGCAAAAATATATCACCGAGGTAATTTATATTATTGCATGGATTTTATATATTGTATATCTTATTGTGTTTGTGCATGTGTGTGTTGGTAACATATGGAAATGTTGGTTTATTAGTTTGTGTTATGATTAATTGAAATAAATTATAAAATTAATATGGAAACGAATGAAAGTGATTCTTTCAAACACTAATAGTGATTCTTGTAAACGTTTTGAAAAATTAGTAATGTTTTAATGGTGTAATTGATATTGAAATTTTAACGTAAAAAATATAATCATATATAGGGTGGTCAAATAACAATAATAAATTTTAAATTAAAATAATTTTAAGTTTAACACCAATTCAAAAATACCATAACTTCATTCATAAATTCCAGTATTCAATGTTCAATAATATTTAATAATAGGATACCTTAAAATGTATTTCATATTCTTACTGGTATTATTTTTTTCTTGGCGAATCCCAAACCCCACGTGTGCCAACTTCTTGTTTGAGTCAGCTTAAAGACCGACAAGACTTATCGACTGCTGTCTAACTATATACTAATAACCACTGAGAAATAATAAATTGTTTTTTTATTTACACGTTAACAATAAATTGACTAACCTTACATTTGGGATTTTTGTAAATATGTTATTAGTAACACATAAATTCTACAGGAGAGAGAAAGAAGAAGACAGCACACGACTTTCATCCGGCAATTGGACTCGAGAAGAAGATGGGAGGAGAGGGAGAGAAGGAAACACCAGAACCTACTGGATAGACTGCTGGCTAAGGAGAAGAAGCTGCAGCAGAGAAGAAAGGAGATGGAATTGCTTACGGAACTGAGGTGCGTTACTCTTGTTGGGAACGTTCAGTTTCAACGCATAAGGAGTCTCTTGGTAAATGCCTTTCCTCCTTAATAAGGAGTCCTAGAGCATACTCTACCACGCTGCCCCAGCACGGGTGGGTGAAGGAAATGCTTACGAATAGATAACTAAATACATGCGACGATTAAACACCTAGCTTTGCACTATTCCTTAGCGGCAAACTGACATGATAAAAACAACGCATGAACCGAAAACAAATATTTATCTAAGACACAATTATCAGACCTGGTCGGGATTCGAACCTGGGAACCTTTGCTGAGTGTACACCTTGGGTATTTAAAAAAACGACTAAAACATTTTCAATGATACTGACTTCTAATAATGTGCTTGTTAATCAGGAGGCCTCAAGAGGACTCGTCGCTATCAGACCAGAAGCCGCTGCCGGTGCTGAACAGAATCCCCGGCCTGAAGCTGCCCGGGGCGGCCATGGCGGATGTACTGCAAGTGTTCGAATTCTTACACAACTTTGGACCAGCACTCGGCTTCGGTAAATGTTTTATACATTCCAAAATATTTAACACTACCTTTTGCCCGCAACTTCGGCCGAGTGGTCGTGGTGGTGGGCGGTGGTCAAAATGCTGACCTATGCCATATGTGAATTACTTGCGAATGTATGATACGGCTAACTTAATACATTTTCATGTGCCCTGCACTCCGTTTACAACGCGCCCCGCCACTTGAGTGCCCGAGCGCCCGGTAGTTCATCATTTTATTATCTTTATATATTATACTATTTTTTTTCTAGATATTTATATAGCCTATGTCACTCAGTGATAATGTAGCATTGTAATGGTGAAAATTTCTTGAAATCGGATGAGTACTTTTTGACTTTATTTAGTACAAACATACAAAAAATCTATTCTCTTTATTATTAGTATGGATTGGTTACAATACTTTGACAGAAGTATACCTTTCATAATTCTGATCATTTGTTAAAATGCACCTTTCGAAATCCTTTCCATTGGTTGTAATCTTCAATCAATAACAGAACTATAGTCGGTGCAATTTCGAACAGGAAAGTTTATTATTTAATCTTTATTATCATTAAAAAAAAAGTTTTCAAACAATTCCGACAAGTAATATAATGTAAAAAATTAACCAACCCACTAGTTCCCCCTACAATTTTTGAAAGCTCCTCTCAATTTCTCTAGAATACCATCATCAGATACTGGTTTCCTTATCATGGGACCGCCCTTGAAGTATATTCCAATGTACGTTTTAAAATCGGTTCATAAACGACGAAGTTATCCGCGAACACACATTATATATATGTATATATATATATATACGGTCCAATTGAGAAACCTCCTCCTTTTTTTGAAGTCAATGAACAAAATTGGTTGAAAATGTTGAATTTTTTTTCAACTTTTCTCAATTCGTTAGTAATTAAATATAAATAAATATTTTTACACGACTCACTCACGACCATCTGACCTCAAACTAAGCGTTAGCTTGTACTATGGTGATCAGACAACCTATAAACATATTTATATATACTTTTAAATACATACTTTTATAGATATTTACACACAGCACAAACATTCCTGCTCATCAAAGAAACGTTTGTCCTGGGTGAGAATCGAACCCACGACCTTCGGTGTAACAGTCAGGTTCACTGTCCACTACACCAACCGGCCTGTCAACTAAGACGTTTAATTCCATGTTCGTATGGACAGTATTTTGTATTAAATTTCTATGGTAGGCGACATCTAGTATATTCTTGATCGAAGGTTGTCATAGACAATAATTATTGTTTTGTTTGCAGAGCCGGAAGCTATCCCAACACTGAACACGCTACAGCTGGGCTTGCTGTCTGACGTCAACCTGGACGCTGAAGACGAGTTGCTGACCGTACTAACCAGGCTACTCATGTTGGCTATAGGTAAACAACGTTTTATATTTGATTTCGGGCCGATCGAGTAATCGATATCTGACTTATGATTTAAGCCTTTTAATATTATAACTTCGAAAGTTTGTGCGGATGGATGGATATATGTTTGTTACTCGTCCACACAAAAACTGAACCGATCTGTATGAAATCTGGCACAGCGATAGATATAAATAATACATACAAACACTTTTTATTAAAGTATCTACCGCGTCCCCATTCTATCGCTGTGCCAGATTTTATCGAGATCAGTTCAGGAGTTTTTGTGTGAATGAGTAACAAACACACATTCATTCATCGTCACAAACTTTTGCTTTTATAATATTAGTAGTATGTCTAGTATTGGTATCTAAAAACCATTTTTGGTATTCGGATTGTGGCCGAACTATGTGACAGGTCCAAGCTCGATACTTCTGACAAATGATTGTTTGTTCTCCGGTGATGTGTAGCTACAGGTCTATATTAATGTTGTCAGAGGACCCGGGGATCCCCCACCCGGGACGCCACACCACTCTGCTAGGCCACGCTATCCGGATGGGCGACATCACGCCAGCCAACCTGAGCGAGGTGCTCCGGATATATCTGTATGCTAACGCTACTGGGGAAGTTAAGGCTTTGACTGGTGAGTATAATGATTTCAGTTTAATTTTTAGGCAATTTGTTTTTATTGACAGGCTGGTTGGTCTGGTGGTCAGTGAACCTAACTGCTACACCGAAGGTCGCGGGTTCGATTCCCACTCAGCTCAAACTTTTCTGTGATGAGCAGGAATGTTGGTTCAGTGTCAATATCTATCTATATAAGTATGTATTTAAAAAAATATATGTATCAGTTGTCTGATTGTCATAGTACAAGCTAACGTTTAGTTTGAGGTCAAATGACCGTGTGTGAGTTGTCCAAGGATGTTTATTTAATTTATTTGTTTCTTTTTTTTTAACTTGAATAAGTTGATGCGTGACATCGATCACATCTGATGGTAACCGATGATAACTAAAGGGCGCACTAAATTAGTAAATATAAGTAGTCCTTGAAACCTATAGGTCGTTTAGCGGAAGTTAAGAATTCAGTTAAAGAGTACTTAAATCGATTCTTAGTCTGTATATATCTTAGCGTCTGTATATATCCGAATTTTTCTCTGTGTTCACAATAAGTACTTTATATATTATCATATGATCGTATGTTAATATATACTGACACTGCCATTAAACCTTGTTTAAATATACCTAACTTATAATTTTCATCTTTATTCACAACGTTAATTGAAAACTGTATAACTTATAACCTATAATATTTTTATATAATACATTTAATTAATTAAAAAAACACCCACTACAACCAATTTTGACACAAACAAAATTACAGAGCCGTCAATTTAAATTAACTTTATGAGTCGATGATGATGATGATGACTGGTGATGACGATTACGGTCGAATTTAAACTGTAATAACAGAGCAAGTCTTTAACAACATTATATCGTGTTTGTTTGTCCGTAGGTCTGACAGCGGAACGAGAACGCGAGCGTCGTATCGCTGACCACCATCAGAACGACTCGGAGATGCAGCAGGCGTGCGCTAATACGAAAAACGCGGCGTACTACGAAGCCTTGCACGCTAACGCCACCTATAAGCTTTCAGGTGAGGGTAGTAGGCACTTTGTTTAGTACTGTTTAGCTTCGCACGCGGCTTCGCAGTTGTGGTGTGTTGATAAAAGGTAGCCTATTTGTTGTTCTAAAACAGGGCTGAGCAACGCTCGGCCCGCATGCCGTATGCGACTTTATTTAACCCTTGGAATATTTTTAGATTAAACGTTTTATGTTTAGAGGTCAAACACTGTCTCAAAACATAAAATATTACAATATAAAAAGCATTATGATTCAAACATTTAACGAATATATAAAAACTTTACATAGTAACTCTAAAATGTTAAGTAGATTTGATTAAGTATAAATACTGCTAATACATATTTGTGCCTTCTTTCAATTCAAATTTAAAATTGTCCTTTTATTTCATTGCAAAAGGTTGCTCATCCCTGTTCTAAACGATAAGCTATCTCTGTGTCGAATTATTTTAAGATCCGTTAAGTAGTAAAAACAAAAGCTTGTAGGAGGAATAACCATACTGCTATTCTCACAAAAAATCACATTTATATTTATGTATTTATATCGCCTCTTATTAGAAGAAATAAAATGCGAAACTTAATGCCTAATGGCATTGACCGCCAGTCAACCCTGGGTGGATGTGGAGAAAGATGATGTGTTTTATCAACGTATGTAGGACGCGGGCGAAGCCGCGTTTGGAAACTAGTCAATAATATTGGTATGATAATTATGATTATATAGAACCCTGCAGACGAAGAAATTAAGGGTTTCTAATTTTCTACGGAACCCTAAAAATTAATAAATAAATGAACATTTTTTTTGTTTTGAACACCCCAGAAACCCTCCGTGACAAGCCATACGTATCTCTAAGCGCTACGGTGAAGGCGCGCGTGCTGTCGTACCTCTGCGACGAGCTGCTGCAGAGCAAGCCGGTGCTGCGGCAGCTGGACGCCGCCCTCGACCAGCTCTCACACCTGCGCCGCGACCGATACCTGCTCGACGCTAGGATACGGAAGTACGTGTACCTCGAGAACATACGTTCATCTGACATATGAACTAGTTTTATATGAATTGAACAACTCACCGCTAATTAAAAGTGACAGTGCCATCTGATGTATTGGAGCTTATATCTATTGTTAAACATAACCAAATTCCTTATGACATTAAATCCATTTTAACTCATTTTGAAGTTCAAGAAAGGGTAAAGAAACAAGTACTAATTATGTAAATACTCTACACAGAGTCAGAGTTCTCCATCAGCGGAAAGTACGCGCCGAGCAGACGGAGAAACAGCAGGCGCTGGCGCTTGAAAGGATGCAGAGACTGGTGGAGGAGAGCTCCACTACCCTTAGTGGCCCGCTTGACGAAGGTAATCTCAGTGAACCAACATATCATTAAATATATTATTAACATTAAATTTATTATTTGATATTTAATTTCTATGTTATCTTTATTTCTATTTATTTTTTGTTTCTTAATTATAACACTTATTTCCACAGAAAACCATTCAGAAAAATCAGAAACCCCCAAGAAACTGGACAAGGAATCGTCTCTACTAGACTCTGAACACAAGCCAGAGACTCCTTCCCCGTACAAGGAGCCTCCGGAGGAGAGTGACAAGGAACTCTCACCAATAAAAGATCTGTCCACGAACATGAAGACTAAATTACTGAACAACAATAAGGATGAATGTTCACCGGCAGACGCTAAAGTTGATAAGGACAGTGTTATAGGAGATTGTGATGCGATTTTGAGCGACTTGGAAAGTGAAGGAACTCAGCCGGAAGAAGTATGTGATCTATTAAATTCAGTAGTTTTTTTTTCTTACATTTAAAAAGTTACCGCTTGACTATGAAACCACCTGATGGTAACTGGCAACATAGACTTTGATGGTCAAGTGTAATATCGTAAAAGCCTATTTAAATTGAAGTTAAAGATATATGTTGTTTGATTGTATGGATGATAAGTGAGAGGTTCAAATCACGGGGCAAAGATTAAAACAGATGTTTGTTCTTGCATTGTAGATTTTATGCCATCCGTGACACAGGTTTAGGTGCTTGATAATATTATTTTAGGAAATGGCTTATATTATCATAATTACTAACATACTATCTTTTACTAACATATGTACATATGGATACAAATTTTGATTAGGAATGTATAGCTCTACTGGGCGGCTAAACATTACATTTGTGTCTCTTGGACATTCAAGTACCCAACCCTGTATCGTGTTTGTATTCAACCATCAACCAGGACGAGGACAAGAACTTGTCGTCCGAGGAGCTGGGCCGCAAGCTGGAGCGGCTGTTGCGGCAGTCCGAGCAGCAGCTGCAGCAGCTGGCGGCCGGCTCTCACGCACTGCGGGCTACCTGCTACGGACAGGACAGGTGGGAGGATGAGGATAGGTGATGATAACTGATGTCAGGTGACGCATGAGGATAAATGATGGATGTGGATAAGTAATGGATGAGGAGAGGTGGCAGATGAGGAGATATGGCTGTTGGGTTGCTAATGAATGAGGGCAGGTGTTGGAAGGAGGAGGACAGTTAACCAAGAGGGCAAGGAACACAGAGGACACATAACTCATGATAAGTGTGTACCGAAAACTGGGAGGACACTTAACAGAGGATAGGTAATAAGATTGACGACGGCCGATGGGGACAGATAACCAAGTAACCACGGCATTCTTCCAAAGCCCCCACCCCTAACATTGACTCGCACATTCATCCACCAGGTACTGGCGCCGCTACTGGTCCCTGGGCAAGGCTGGCGGAATCTTCGTCGAGGCCATGGAGTCTGCTCAGCCAGAGATACTGCAGTACCAGGTGGTCTTGGAGGAAGCTGCTGGCGATAAGCAGGAAAGCGGGAAGAAGAAGAAGAAAGGTGAGTTTAGACTTGTACAAGTATAGACGATGGGTAACACTTACTGCCGTAGCCAGAGTTGGTAATAGTTCCTTTTATTGTAGTAAGAATACTTCAATCTTTATATAAGCCGGTTGGTCTAGTGGTAAGTGAACCTGACTGCTACACCGATGGTCGTGGGTTGAATTCCCACCCAGGTGAAACTTTTCTGTGATGAGCAGGAATGTTTGTTCTGTGTGTCTGGGTGTAAATATCTATACAAGTATTAAAAGTATATATAGATGTTTATCAGTTGTCTCATCTCTTCTCATCTTCACAAACTAGTAAAATATCAATGATTTTGTGATTGTATCATAATATCAGAAAATGTTTCTCCTCCAATGTTGCCGTTATCGTCATCGTGAGTACCTGTTACAGAAAAGCATAATCAATAAATTACTTTATTCCAGTACAAAAAGACAAGAAGGAGTCTGATCCAGAACCGGAAGAGGTGTGTGGGCCACAGTTGGAGGCCTCCGTGGCCGCGGCCCAGGCCGAGGCCTTAGAGCTGCGTAGCATCAAGACCGAGCTCAATCTGAGCGACCGCACGCAAATCATTAAATACGAACCCAATGTTAAACATGGGACGTGTAAAGTTGAGGGTAAGTACCTACTTGTAAGCACGAACGTAGATATATGTCTCTTACTGATCCCTGAATTAATAAAAACTCTGACGAAACAACGCGTGCACGGGGCAACGATTGGACATTAGATTGAACGTGAGCTTTGAACAAGTGAAGCGCTGGTATAGTATGGCGGGAGGGTTATACACGCCACATGCTTCTTCAAACTCTTTATAATATTAGTGTAGATTAATACGTGTTGCCAAAACTTTGTAGCCCTTTTTGTGAAAATTACGCCAAAAAGAAGTTTATAAAAAAGGGAGGAGGTCAGAATATACATCAGCAATACCTTATACAAGTTTTCAATTAAAGAATTGCAAGCAAGAACGTAAAGATGAAGTATGTATTACCAATAATATCATTCTTTCACCAGGTGGCATAAAGATGGAAGAAAAGTACATCCAGCAAAAACAGCATAATGAAGAAGAAGATATGTTGGACATAGAAGACTCGATACCAACGGCTTTCTTAGTCCAGAAACCCACACATAAGCCGCTATTTGCCACACAGGCGGAACCTATGGACAAACCACAGGAGATTGTGAAGGTGGAAAATGTCGTCAAAACAGAGACGACAGAGAAGGAACAGGAGTCCAAGGATGAGCTAGTCAATAATTTGGAGGAACTCCGGAAGATGGCAGAAGCTGTCTCCTCTCAACTGGATGCAGCAAAGAAAGCTGAGACAGAGAAGGAGATCAAAGTGGAAGCTGATGTTAAGCAGGAGAAGGTGGAAGTTGACACAGCCCAGGCAGCATTACACGCAAAGATCTTAGAAGGAAAATGGTTCTCAATCCTCAGGCACGAGAGCTCATTCCTTTACAACCTGAACGAGGAGAAAAGTGAAAAGTGTCCAGTGTTTTGTGATAACGAACAAACATGTGCAGAAGTGATAATGTGTCAGGGTCATAAGTGGGACGTGTCGAACAATCTTCACCTGTTGAACGACCCGAGTCTGTTTACGTTGAACAGCATGGTGACTAGTGTGCAAGTGCCGTGTAATAGTGTGTACGCTGACTCCAGTATGACCATGTCGGGGCTGGACCAGGATATGATGGACGCTAGCTTGAAGAAAGATAGCGTTCAGGCGCCTGACGATGAGGAGAATAAGGAGCAGGTGAGATATAAAGTAGTTAAAATATTTTTGTTCATATAAATACAGTAAAAATTTGATTATTTGTCGGTTATACAAATTCGCGATTATCCAGACTACCAAATAAATATAGTAGAATTAAGGGTGAAGTAGTTCCATAATACAAGAAAATATAAAATTTCATTATAGTTTTTGATAAACATTAAGCTTTGTTAATAAATTAAATTTATTTTCCATATTTTTACTAAGTGGGCTAATGGCACACTGCTCAGTATATGACTATATTGGTGAAGGTTAGTGGACGAAGTTTTCGGTATTTATACCGTTCAAAGAGATCTGACATGGCTTAACCAATGTTATCGTTAACAATAATACAATGGTTTTATTTGCTTGCAGTATATCGCTCTCATGTTATTTGTACCAAATAGCTTTATATAATGACTGTTAATTTCTTGCCTACTAAAATATTCAGTCTAAATTAAAATACTGGCACTGAAAGAGTATTTTTATAAGCATTTACTTATACTCATTTTGTTCAAACAATATGGAGAGACTACTCATGCACGCATACATGCGAAAGTCTATAATTTCTTTGCTTTCCTCGCCTCAGGACAATGACTTAGAGAAAGAACTCCAAGCGGACGCAGCGAAGCTAGACGTGGCTTCGCAAAAGGCCAAGGCCACAGGTCTCTCCAGTCTGGGCCTGTTGAACTTCAACGCACTGTCAACGTACGTGACCTGCGACAGTCCTCCGCCGCTGCAGATGACGCATGATGAGTTGGACCAGCTGGAGGCCTGCAAGGTTAATGGGCTGCCGAGGAAGCTGCAGGGAAACTATGTGCCTAAAGAGCTCAGGTGAGGGGGAAGAGAAGTGTTGTATTTTACCGAGTTGGTGCATTAGTCTACCCAATTTCTGGCCCAAGGGGAGGGGAGGAAACATGAGGCAAAGAGGGGGGGTACGCTAGTTTTTTTCTAGATTTGAAGATTCAAATTATTTGGTAAATATTATCGAGATGGTGTAAACTATAATTATTCCAATACATTCTACCAAACTAATGTTTGCAAATTTATCAAATATACTTAGAGTGAATTAGAAATTTGTGGCACAAAAAATAATGAAAAAATGTATATGTCTATGTCAATCATTAAAATAAAATTACAGCATCATTCGTCAATAAATTTAAATTGAATTATATGTCTAATCTAATGTAATTTTTAAAATATTTACGTTTTAGACAACTATATGTACATTTATGGAATTTCAGGGAGTTTACAGCTGCCTATTGGTACTCCCATAAGTTGGTGGGCTATTATAACAGCCTCAGGCCACGTAAATTTTTCGCCGACTGTCTCCGCAGGCAGTAGGTCTTCAAGGAGTTTTGAAATGAGATGTAGTCCGTGTGCTTAGTGCGTGTATTACGACGATGTAATTTGTACAAGCGGGATGTTAAAAGTTAGCGGATAGAGCGAGAAGTAAGCTGTACAGTTCAAAATTTGCAACTAACAATACGGTTTTCTTCCTTCGTCCTACAGTTTTCTTTCGTCCAGCTTTGCCATAGACTGGCGTAAAAAACACAGAGGCGTAATTAAAAGTTGCTGCCGCGGACGCGTTCCGTTTAGTCGAAACGCCCACAAACGAGCGAAACACATTAACCACTGACACTTTTGAGTGTATGTTGTTTTGTTTATATATACGTATGTATGTATAGATTGAATTTATGTAAACAGACACGGCTGGTGGCGTATAACAGAACCGGACCAGATGAAAGCGTTCATGGAGGCGCTGCACCACAGGGGAGTGAGGGAGAAAGAGCTGCACGCTTCTCTCGCTCACCATCTACCCACCATGAACAATAAGGTTAGGTTTTTTTAAAGATATTGACATTAGTAAATGTGTTTATAAAAATTGGCTAAAAGTTTTTTTGTACTCTGACCCACACGTCCTACCGACGTTTTTTATTTTGTAGATACTTTATATAGTGAATATATTTCTGTTTAGATTAAAAGCCGACTGTTAGAGAATCATAAAAGTATGATTAAGTTCGCCTTTTGTACCATGTTTTGCTATAATAAAATTTAAATAAATCAAATACAAAAAAATACATGTACAAGGCCTTTTATATATTTTTTATTTTTCTTTTTTGTACTTATAGAAGCAAGAGTGAACGATGTTTGAAATATTCAATTATCTACTGTAGCTTAAAATTTATAACAAAATATAATGTCTATAATAGTTTCAAAAGTTTCCTGTTTCTTGTGTCCTTATATCTTGCTTAAATTTTTTATGAAATAACCTTTTAGGCTATTCATAAAAATATTTCCTTTTAAATGCTAATAACTATTTTCCAGCTCTATATCGACAAAGGCGACACATCACTCACACAACTGTCAGTGTCGCATGCGGACCGAGTGATCGCACAGAGCGGGGGGTTCCCAGCGCCCGAGGACGTCACGTCCTTCAGCGCGACCACCGCCCGCCGGGTTGATATGCAGCTGCTGGCTATGGTTAGTGACGTCACTTGCCATTAATGTCAACTTGACGTTGGGTATAATTTCTTACTAGCTTTTATACGCGACTACGTCTGCGTGGAACAGTTTTTATTTCCACACAAGTCGAAATTTCAAAAACACTACAACTGTATGTTATATTTATTTGTTATCAGGTCTTTACATATATTAAATTTTATGCTTTTAAAATTGACGATAACGACGTTTCACACAAACTTTTGTGCTTTATTTTAAACTCTTCTAACATTTATTCGCAATAAAAGTTGGTCCTATTCTATCCCTAGCTCTAATCTGTAACAATTTTCATCAAAATTGGTTTGTTCCATCAAAAGGGGTTGAAGACTATACCATGTGGACGAAGTCACAGGCAAGAGATAGTATAATATACAATGTTAAAGTAATAATAATATATTGCAAAAATATCAATAAACCAGGTGGAGGCCTTAGAAGAACGCGTGGCAGCAGCATCAATGCAAGTGAAGGGCTGGAGGCCTTCCCGGCTGGCCCTACCGGAGGAGGCCACGGGCGCCGAGATAGTGGCCCGGGCCCGCCACAAGCTGGCCTCCGTGGAGGCCCACATCGAACGTCGCTACCTCAAGCCACCTTTGGTACAAAGGTATGCTAGGTAAAGTAACTTTGATTATAGGAATGGTGTAGTGTGGCCACTGGTGGCTCAGCGGGTAGTTAGCACGTTTGGTATGAGAAGAGAATCAGGATTTGATTCTTGATTCGATTTACGCACGTATTGTACATTAGTGATAGTATTATATGTATATTATATGTTATACGGGCACGGAAATGTTTTGTACATCAGGTATTCTAGAACTAAAATATTTTTTTTATAATTTAGTCATCTTGGACAACACAGTTGTTAAGTTAAAAAAATACAAAAATAAATTTGAAACTATATCTAGAGAGAAATAAAATAATGAGACTGAAAATTAAGAAAAGATAATAATTACATTCAATTTATAGTGTTGGCCGAATAATTAAAAAAAATTCTTATCGCTGTTGTTCAGTCGAGGTTATAAAAAATGTTAAAAAATAAATTATTTAATAATAATTTTATAATTAAGTTATAGTTGGGTGTGAAAAAGGAAAAAAATATTTAGTAAGAATAATCGGGACTCAAAAATTACTAGAAAAATCTTTCTCCGTAATAATTCCGTTGTATTTTCTATATTCATTGTATAAAACACTGCATTTGTATATATGAATGAAACCTTAGAAGGTTATTTATTAGTCAATCGACTGATTTTAGTTTTGTTGTTTTGTTATGTTAGATAACATATATGTATATTCAGATATATTAATTATATCATGAATTTTTAAGCCCTTAAAAAGATTTGGTACTTTAAAAATAGATGGCCTGTATATGAAATACTTATTTATCATGTGAAATGCACCGATATTTTTGTGTATATAGAAATATTGTTATTATATTCTATTTATTTATTTTAGTATTCCATTTATTTGTAAGCCTAGGGATGTTTTAGATTTTTTATAGGTTTTATTTGTAAATAAACCAAGGCGTGAATCATATAGTAAACAATACAACAATACGATCTTTTAAATATAGAAATTTGTAATAACTTTGCTGAAATATGTCTGAAATATAAATATATATTGGTCCGTCTAGATGTATCTTGATAAAATGTGGTCTATGTGGTATTCTAGGCTATAATATATCCCTGTGCCAAATATCATTCGGATCCGTTCAGTAGTTTTACGTGAAGGAGTAACGAATATCCATCCATACATCCTCATAAACTTTTAATGATAAATTTGCTTTTATAATATCATTAGGATGGTAGAATTGATAGTTTCATAGTTTTAAGAAAAATTATGAAACATTGAGGGTTTTTTTTTGTTTTGCATGCATGGTACATTGGCGTGGTTTGTGTGTGACACAGGTGGTGGGGAGTTTGTGTGTTTGTGGTGTATATATATGTATGTAAATGTATGTAACGCGCTGCCTTTGTTTGTTCACAAGAAATGTGGGACGAGTATAACCCAATTCGCGTGAATGTAAATCCTTGTTCGACTTCATAGCTCATATTCCATCAACAGTCGTTGCCCGATGCACACGCTGTCTCGAAAGGACTTTTAATTTCAATTTATATTTAGTTGTTAACAATGAAAGCATTTAAATATTTGTTAGTATAGAAGATTGGAAAGTCTTGGGGTTAAGGTGCGATTTCACAAAACACGACACCACACACTAGTTCATGTTGTATGTTATTTGTAGCACGAACGAGGCTAATCTAGGCGCGGTGTTGCAAGGGGAGCACGGCAACGCGTCTGCGACTTCACCGCAGAACTCTGACTGCCCGACTGAGGGGAAAGGTAATTATTACATACAAAACAGTGGAATATATAAATACAAAAATTTTGTCATAGTTTTATTATAAAATGGTGTCATAATATGTTTAACACGCTAATATCTTTCATATATATAGCTGAAAAAGGCATTGCCCGCGGTCTGGCAACGTGGAGAGAAGCAGTGGCGAGGTGTAACACATCAGCGCAGTTGGCCATGCTGCTCCAGGCGTTAGAAGCAGCTGTGGCCTGGGATAAGAGCATCATGAAAGCTGTGAGTTAACAATTACACATATCAAAAGGTGTTACGCGTGGTAGCCGTACCGAATCGGTCTAGCTGTTTTTGGGTCACAAAACACACAGACAAACTAACAAACAGCGAAGAATATAAAAATCATTGTTACCGTATCTGTATGTAAATATTCATTGTTTGTCAAGTTCCTTAGAAGATTCGGAACCCTTAATAGTATCTGTAAATTGACATGAATATATATGTATATTTAAAATGGCAAGAAATTCGTAGAATAAAATCACAAAAAATATTTTTTTAAGTTTTTTTTATCTAGAATATGTATACTGTAATGTATACTTGATATAGATTCCTCCTGAAAGTAAGTGGCGATGATGTCTAAGATGTTGGGCACATCTCATCTGATGGTGAAATGTTAATGAAAATTGTTTTTACTTTAAAATCATTATGGGACCGACTTACAAGTTTATTTTCTAAATGTTCAATATAATAATATTAATATGTATATACAACAGAACTGCCAGTTCTGTCTGTGCGGCGACAATGAAGACCAGTTGCTACTGTGCGACGGCTGCGACAAGGGCTACCATACATACTGTTTCAAGCCGCGCATGGACAAAATACCGGAGGGGGATTGGTGAGTGTCACAAACATATATAGATAGATGTACATATGCAGATATAAAGACAGATAGTCCTATCGTTGTCTCTCTCATACACATACTATATGTGTTTAGCTAGTTTTTCCCCTTCTTCTATTAAAGATAGATATATAGTCCTATCGTTGTCTATCTCACACACATATTATATGTGTTTAGCTAGTTTTTTCCCTTCTTCTATTAAAGATAGATATATAGTCCTATCGTTGTCTATCTCACACACATATTATATGTGTTTAGCTTGTTTTTTCCCATCTTTATTTTCTGTTCTCAATATGTTTTTTTCCTATTTATCTCTATATATAATTACATATATATCGACGTTTATCGCGTTTCACATTGCGCTGTCTTGGAAACAGAACCAAATAAATGACATATAATATCGTAATTAGTACAAATCAGTGATGATGATGATGGTGACGATGGGCAGGTACTGCTGGGAGTGCGTGAACAAGGCGCGCGGCGAGCGGGTGTGCATCGTGTGCGGCGGCGCGGCGGGCGGGCGCACCATCCCGTGCGCGCTGTGCGTGCGCGCCTATCACCAGGACTGCCACTACCCGCCGCTCGCCAAGGTAATGAGGATACACTTCCGGTGTCCAATAACTCATCATTGCAGCTCATAACTGGAACAGCCCCTCAAACTTGAGGGGTACAGTCCATAGTCCACCACGTTAACAGCGGTTGGTGAATTCTTATATTCTTATATTGACTTATTTACTTATTAGTGATTATATTGACTTAGTTACTTATTTACGTATTACTTAATAGTGACTCGGCTTCAACATTGGTAGACCATTGCTGAGTACAGAGGCCTAGAGCTCCACCATGCTGCTCCAATGCCGGTTGGTGGAGGGGTTAGTGGCCAACCCACGTGTCGGACGTTTTTATGCTGCCTCGAAGGCCTCATTGGTTAACGATTGATATCCGATGATAACAACCGGGACCGACGGCTTTACGTGCCCTCCGAAGCTTGTTTAGTTATGTAATCATGTCTGTATGTACGTCAGAACCCTCGCGGCAAGTGGTACTGCTCGCAGTGTATATCGCGCGCGCCGCCCAAGAAGCCGCGCAAGACCAACAAGCGGGAGAACAAGAACAAGGATGCCGCTCCGGACCTCGACTCCAGCATGGTGCCCAGGTGAGACACACACATACACATTGACACAGGTGAGACACACAGACACATTGACAAACATCTACGCATCCACACACATGTACAGCTACTACAGCTACACGCAAATGCTCGCACACACTAATATAAATAACTAGCGGCTCGCCCCGCCTTCGCACGGGTGGAAATTTTGTGTTTTATATTTTTAAATAAACAAAGAGTAAACCTGACTATAGTCGATATTTCTATGAACTTATAAACTCAAAAAGTTGTTATACTGGCAAAACTATAATGTGGTATAGCTAAGTTTTTGTTCACGTGGATATATCCTTAAATATTATAGAATATTTTTCTGATCTATCATCAACTGTTTCTGCAGCGCATGCTATCAAAGACATTTTAAAGTATTATTTTTACTCCTTGGTTTCAATAATTGAAGTTTTAGTAAGGATCCCTATTTTTTTCTAGATATTTATATAGCCTATGTCGCTCAGTGATAATGTAGCATTCTAATGATGAAAGAAGAATTTTTGATATCGGTTCAGTACTTTTTGAGTTTATTCGTTACAAACATATATAAATACAAATTTTCTCTTCATTATTCGTATGGATAAAATAAATATGTCGGAACAAGTCACACGATCATTTGATCCCAAACTAAGCGTTAGCTTGTACTATGATTATCAGACAACTAATAAACATACATATTTCACTTTACATACATACTCACATAGATATTTACAAGCACACACACAGAACAAACATTTCTGCTTATCACAGAAAAGCTTGACCTGTGTGGTGTAGTGACCCACGACCTTCGGTGTTAAACTGTTAACAGTCAGGTTCACTAACCACTAGACCAACCGGCCTATTAATATTTATATACAAATATCTTATATACAAATATATATTTTTAATGTTTATATCCATAAATATATCAGAAGGATTTTTAAGGGTATTCAGCGCTTAAAAAGTTAATTTGGAATTTTTAACAACAATTAGAATATACAATCCAAAATTGGCGCAAGTTATCTATTTATTAAATATTCGTTTAGGTCATTTTGCATACATAATAGTAAATTTATAACTTAATTCTTTTACAGTCCAGCGCCGTCGCACGCGTCCACATCGACGACAGCTGAGGAGTGTCCTGCCGTACTCCATACGCCAGAGAAAGACCCTGAGAAGCTCGACGAGCCGCTCCCCGAGCCGCTTGCCGAACCTGAGAACGGACTTAATCACCATCCAGGTAAAGGATGGATTTAACCCTGCAATAGCCTATTGCTGAGTACCACAATCCTAAAGAGGCCTTCAGGTTCCTAAAGAGGTTTATTGGTCAACTCAAATCGTGGCATGGCTTCACGATTACTTTCTAAACTATGACTAGCTGGATCATCTTCTTACGTGCCTTCTCGTGCACGGAAGTTAGTAAAATATTATGTTATCTCCTTTTGTTATCGTTATCGAGTGGGAAACCTTCCTAAGGTAGCAGGTGAGAGCGATATAGGGTTATGTGTGATTTTTACCGCACTAAAACCCCCCCCCGGTGGCCTTCCTCAACGCTACGTGAAGGGCTCCGGGATCTCCAATGGAACGCAACCGGAGTCCTCCTAGCGCAGTGCCCAATGTTGAGAGGGCTCCTTCCGAGAGGGACCCAAAGTCCCGCACCTGGTCAACTCAATTTCCGTCGGTATGCGGTCACACATACCGACGTCCTTCCCGGGGCTTTTATTGGGCGGTTAGACCTCCCACTCTAGCCGCCTGCAACCCCAAAGGCAACCCCGCAAGGCCCACAACCCCAGTTACGTTATCTCCTAGCGGTCTCTCTTACCTTCAATGAATTCACCACAGCTTGTAACTTCCAGACTCTTCCAGGGTAATTATTTGACAACAAACAACATGAAAGATCTAGGTGCAGGTAGAAATATCCACGATTATCTGAAATTATCCCGAAACGATATAAATACTATACTACAAATACTAAACTATATATATGTATATCTTCGCATGATATATTAATAAAAAGTTCAAAGTAGTCTTTGTGTTACTTCAGACTGTTATCTATCTGTATGCTAAATTACATTCGCATCTGTTGAGTAGTTATTGCGTGAAAGAGTAACAAACACATCCTTACAAACTTTCGCATTTATAATATTCATAGAATAGTCACTGCATCTGTAGTTTCTAGCAACCCACCCGAATTGGAGCATTCGTGTATGCTCTGTACCTCCTCAGTCATGAGGAGAGGCCGGTGCTTAGTAAGGTATTATTAGGTGGAAGCTTGTCAGTATAGTTGTCTGTCTGTCAGTGGCGGAGATAGCTGAGGAAGCGTCTGGGGACAAGCGGCGCGCGCTACAGTTCGTGGCGGGGAACGGCGCGTTGCAGCATGACGACATTGACCATATAGATGGGCACAGTAAGTGTTCTAACATCTCTCATACACACACACACACATATGTACATACACACATACATTTTAAAATTTCTCACCAATAATAATCATATTCAAACAGTTTACACACAAAACTTTGAATATTTATATTATAAAAACTTCACCGAGAATCGCTCTATCTATTCGTGAAAACCCATGAAAGTCTGTTCAGAAAAATATGAGTGAGATACAGAGACACAGTGAACAGATTGTGAACAGACGTACATACAAATGCGCTGATATTTTGTTTTACGATATGTAGCAGTACTATATTATCTAAGATGTGATTTTGTATCGTATAGCGGAAGTCTGTAGTCCATCCATCCATCAGCCTTTGGATGTCCACTGCTGGACTCTCCTAACTTGCGCCAATCTGACTCCTGAGCCTCTTAAATCCAGCGGAAACCCACTGTTTTTTCTGGTCGTCAGTCCATCGGGTCTGGGGGTCACCCTACGCCTGTAATATTATATAACTATACGAAATTATATTTTATAGGCAACGACATAGAACCAGAGAATGTGCCGTTATTATCGCGAGCGAAGAAGGAGAAGAACAGTGCCAAAAAGCAGTCTAAAGACATGCAGTTTTGCAAGTGAGTACCACGCAGTACATATCTTCTAATATTTAACAACAAACTGTTTAATTACACCACACCATATATAGTGCACCAACAAGTAGCGCCATCTGTTATCCGTTATCAGCAACTTGCTAATGTTATCCGCAGGAGCCTGCTGTGCGAGATGGAGTGCCACGAGCACGCCTGGCCGTTCCTCGTACCAGTCAACACGAAACAGTTCCCGCAGTACCGGAAGGTCATTAAGTGTCCAATGGACCTGTCCACCATCAAGAGGAAGCTGCATGATGCTGCGTGAGTATTAGCTTCAACCCATTAATGCCATACTACTGAGAGTCTTATTTCGTAGTAAGAAGCCCTTGTGGACTGGACTGTATAAAAAATACCCTTATTCTCGTAAATTGCAAATTGCGAATGGTGTGCTGCCCTGCGAGGCGCGGTAGGTCGAGGGGTCGCATGCCGGTCATTGACCCGCTCGCAATCCTCTATCAAACCGCAATCAATCGCCGAGGTGCTAACGTCGGTTTGCCGCGCGATTTGTTCACACTAATATGTAGAGTATACTACATGCAACTCCAATGCGGGTAGTCGGAGGGGGTTGGCCAACCCAAGTGTCTGAAGTTTTTATGGCGCCCGAAGGACTCCTACATGCTTAGAGATTGGACAATAAAACCGGGACCGTTGGATTTACGTGCCTTTCGAAGCCCGAAAGATTTTGGAGCTCATAACACATTACTAACACACATGACCCAAGAACAAAATTTTGTCAATTTCGTAAATGACTTCTCCTCAACTGGGTCATTACCACTATACTATTGGGGCCTTACAGTTAACTAATATAGGAAATCTCTGTGCAAGTTAATTATCAATTGTTTCAGTGAAGGAAAACATTGTGAGCATGCACGCCTGAAAGTTCCACATTCAGTTCTCGAACGTTATTATTCCACACTTGGCCAGCGTGGTAAACTATGGTTTAAACCTCTCACATTGT
The DNA here is from genome assembly GCA_018249125.1 of Asbolis capucinus. Lineage (NCBI taxonomy): Eukaryota > Metazoa > Arthropoda > Insecta > Lepidoptera > Hesperiidae > Asbolis > Asbolis capucinus. The sequence continues at coordinate 21,695 of DWJZ01001230.1, forward strand.
GAGACCTAGGCCCAGCGGTGGGTCAATTATCGGTTGCAATAATGTATGCAGAAATTCGATTTCTAACTCAAAATGGTTAAATAAAGAACTGTGATTGGTCGTTTCAAAGTTGCGCTATTTCATAAATTAGAACTATTTGTCAGTACATAATTTATTTTATGGGTTATTGGTCTAATGTTGTGCCAGAAACAGTTCCTCGTAGAAGTAAGGTCTACTACGCTAGATTTAAATCATTTTGTAAATTTCAGATACAAATGCAAGGAGGAATTCGCGTCCGACGTGCGTCTTATGTTCAGCAATTGCGAAGTGTTCAATGAAGACGACAGCCCAGTGGGGCGTGCTGGCCACTGCATGCGGGACTTCTTCGAGACCCGCTGGCTGGCCTGACCCACCCTTCGCCAGGCTGGCCCACGAACAGAACCGAAGGAACCAAGTGCAAAGTGTGAAGTGTTTAGTGAAGTCATTGGCCACTCTGGCTCTGAGTACAAACAAAGTGATTACATGGGGTATTATATAGACCCTAAAACTGGAGAATATCCCCAAATGGGGTACTCGGATACAACTGGATCAACATTCTCGTTGGATCCAGAAACAGGTGTAGTTTACGGACTCAACCCAACTTTGTGCGATAACACTAGCTTTGAAAATAAAACTCAGCACGAGGCACAAAATGTGGAATATTCTCTCAATCCAGACACAGGACTGTTTGAGCCCGCAGTACAAGACAACAAACACGTGGCAGAAGACACTAAACAGTACCCAGATACCTCGTGTCTGACTTCAATTGGGCATTTAGGCACCGTAGATGACACAGCAATGTACAATACATATACGGACACAGGATATCCATTTCCGGACACAAGTTATCTACGCCATTCTCTCATGGACACTCAGGCATACATGGGACAGCCATTACCAGACACAAGTCAGAATATACCACATACATATGACATGGTACCGGAGCCACATATGTATGAGGGTATGTTGAAACCGGACACTAGTTCCCAGAATGTTGAACAGACTGGTCTCATAGAAGACACAAGCTCGTATCATACAACATCTTTAGATCCTGTGACATCTGTCACGCATATGTTACTTTAAAATTGAAATGAACATTATGAATGTATACAAAATGGGGTTAAATCTTCCCTTAATTTCAAGTTTCACATTAAAAGTATTTCATGAAGCTTATATTTGCTTATATACTATGACTCTTCTTGTCAATTTCTTCAGTGATTTTTCCTGTTGTTTAATATTTGTGTATTATTTATATCATTTCAACACAAGTATATAAATTACCTCAATAATTGTACCCTCTTATTTGACATTTATTAAAATTCAAGTACCCTCAAATGTGGTAAAAATTAAAAACACTTACCTATCTTTTTAATTTTTTTTTATATGTAAGTGTGATTATTGAATACACACATTTCTACTCACGACTTACTCACGATATGTGCCAAGTACTCACGATAAATAGGTCGTATGTATCGAATGCAACAAGTTTAATGAAATGACTTTCATTGCCTAAAATTAGTGGAGTTTTCGAAATATTACTAAACATACATACAAACAAATTGTACTTAAATCTACTAAATAATACATTAATATTGTAATTCTCAATACAGGATGTGTCATAATAAAAATATTCCGCAGAATACATTCCAAATTGGACTCTAATATCTAAGAATAAGACGGAAACTTGGACGAGCGCTGTATATGAATCTCTGTAAAATATCGAATGTAAGGGATTGTGATTTACTATACGAGTGACTGCACACTTTGCGTGTGATCAAACTTCACCCGGTGACGTCATTCGTCTCATATTTCGCACAAACATTTTAAAAAAAGATTTTCAATCCAATTGTATCATATTAATTTCATATTACAAATATGACACGAATGGGTCTCGGCGTGTTTTTGTATATAGTAGTGTTAAATAATTTTAGGTTATAAAAAGTATTAGAGTTTTAATAAGTATAGAACATAGATCGATGTCGGTTTTCGAATATTATTTTTTTATTTTGCGCTTAGCAACGAAACAGTATTTTAATCCGTATGATGTAGGTACGATGGTCTATTGCATTTCGTCTTATATTCTGTGGCCAGTTTTGAATCTCGGGCGAGGTTTGGCGATGACGTCATCGACGTTCGATGAACAAATTAAAATTCACTTTTAGAAACAAGTTTATCTTTATTAATCATACATTTTTTAATCATAATTTTTTCAATCATACACTTTTTAATAAGTTATACATTTTTTAATCCTACATATTGTGGCCAATAATTTGGTATATGAACACACATAAATTATATTTGTGTTCAATTTTATTATATATTATTTTTTAGAAGTCTTTTCTCGAGTTTAAGTCAATTATTGCTAAACAGTTTCAAAGAGAATGATGTGGGATTTTTTAAACAACTCTCATTTACGAAGACTCTCAAATATTATGTTATTAATTTCTTTCCCAGACTCAATTAATTTATAATACCCTTATAATTTATTTTCATCAACTGATATGCTGTTTGATGCTTCATCGATGACCAGAACTCGCCTTAGCGGTTGTAAATGTGTATTTTGGTGTGTAAAAATAGAAATAGCGATCTATTTCAAAGTTTTAGTAGGCGGGAGTTAGAGTAGGCGGTATGTAGCTTAGGCCTAAATACTGGCAACACTGGAGTTGCTACTTGCTGGTACGGTGGTTGAAACTGATTTTCAAAAAGTTTTAATTGCCAAAAAGACAAAAAAATAGATTTGGGTTTGCTTTCATGACAATAATAATATATGCCGAATTTCTGTTACAAAAATCTTTTTGAAAATCAGGTCTTTACCCATTTTTAACATGGCAACACCCGTTTGTCTGTTTGTAAATGTCCATGAATCTTATCAAAATAAGTGTAAAAGTTAGCGGAAAC
>DWJZ01001231.1:0-24605 GCA_018249125.1 Asbolis capucinus
TTTAGGGTTTTCACCAAATAACATAATTGAGTTTTTTTCTACTAAACTTCTCATTGTGGTTTCGAAAATTAGTTATTAAACTAAGTATTGATCAAAGAACAAGTACGAACTACAAACAAATATAGTCATACTATTACAAAACAATATCAACAATAAATTCATACTGTGACATCCTTAATATGATTTAATTTAATGAAGAATTTTATCTTTAATTTTTCCATCATCTATATATTTAAAAATCAATGCCACTTTTCGTTGTAATTTTATAACTTAAGAACAAGCTCATCTATCCAAACTAAATGTTTAGGCTTTGTTCGGGCTATTTAGTAGATGGTTTATGTGAAGTTCCATAAAATCGGTAGAATGGTTCTTAATTTATCACATTGTTTGTATTTGTAAATTTTTCTGTCAAACTGAACCTTTCAGTACACGCGGACGAAGTCAAAGGCGGAAGCTAGTAATTAATAATTTTGATCATTGAATACAACTTTCGGCTTTATATGTCATCGTATATGTATATATATGCCCTCAATAAAATTTTCCAATCACAAACTATGGACACCCCTGAGGGAAAATATTTTTTAATATATTTATTTTTTGCAGTTCTATACTACAGGAATTAGGAACAAATAGGAACCTCCATAAAGATTTTTATGGTTCTATATCCAATACTAAGAAAAAAGTAATCATTTATTCTATCCTTAAAGCATGGTAAAGAAAGAAGATGAATGACTATTATTTATTTAAGAAAGAAAGAAGATTAATACTTCTTCTCCAAACATGACTTTCAAATAAAAAATAATAATTAACCTCGCAATTAAAAACCCACATAAAATCATATTCTATATTAGCGGCATTGTTCATAGACATAGTCAAATTTCTTTCATTCAAGTTAACATCGTCCACCATTTAAAATTATATGCATTTTTAAAAAAGGATGAACAAACAAACAATTAACTGACTCCTACTTAGCTGATATTACGGGACCGACGATATCATATTAAAATATATGTCAATATATAATAACGTAACCTATTAATATCCCTGACACTTACAAAATATTACACGGGCAATTGAGGACGCCAAGTATTCGCCAAGAGGGCGCCAAGTATTCGCCACGGGGGCGACGAGTGTTCGCCACGAAGGCGCCAAGTGTTCGCCACGAGGGCGCCAAGTGTTCGCCAGAGGGCGCTGTTATTTAAACATAATTAACATATCCAAAAATTCTCTCAACATATTCAGTAAAGCAGATGATAATTATTCAACTTTTAAATTGTTTTAGAATTAATCAGAATTTTGCGATATAGGATAAGTTAAGTAAAAGTAGCATGGAATAAATCAGGAAATTAGGCTGGCTACCATCGGGTATTTATTTTTCAGGACAAATACGATAACTTTTACAAATTTATCAATAGCAAGGAATAAAAAAGTGATTTATTTTAGATTAGCTGTTTATTACCAATCTCCGTTGCTATAAAAAAAATAACATCTTCAAGTCCAATCAGAACATAAATGCCAACGAAAAAAAATTTCAAAACTATCTCCTTTTTTTTCAAAAATATTAACCAACCGCCGTATTGTCTCGTTATCGTACGAACCTTGTCCGGGGGAATTGGCTTGTGGCTTCTCCTCTTTACCGGTGGCATTCTTTTGTTCGCCATTCGCCATCACGGAGCCGTTGGCGACACTGGCCACTGGTAACTGGACGCTCGTCGAACTAGGGATGGATATCGCCTGACTGGTGGGGATTTGAATACCCCCAGGGATAAGGTTCGCTCCGGGGATGATCATCTGGTTACCCAGGGCGGAAATGGGGATGGTAAGGTTAGTACCGGGAATGGTGAGGGTGGCTGGCTGTTCTGTGAGGCGGGCGAGCGGAAAAACACAGATTAGTATGAGATAAGTATGAGTTAAAGCGTGCAGGCCCACAGCTGTTATGTGTTAGGAAGCTGGACCGGGCTAAATATCTCTATAATATCAATATAAAATATTATAGCCTGTTTTATTTTCATATTGCCCTATATTCGAAACAAAAAACGGCTCAAGTTATAAAATTATTAATGTGTTACATGAAAACGGTTGCAAGTGGTTGAAAATATAAACGACGTCTTGTTAATATTGTTATATTTAAATGTGATCAACTGCTACGTTTACAAACATACTTTACAATTTAAACATTTGAGGTTATGTCAAGATGAAAAAACAGACTATAAAGACAAAATTGCCAATTAGTTTTCATTTTATTAGTATCCCATCTAATAGAAAGCCCGAGTAACTAATTTAGATCTACTAATTTTCCTCATTAAACTGTACTATATGTGCTTATGTAATTTTGGCGACAAACAAAATAGACCATAAACAAAATTGTGGTAATGATTACAACCCTTTTAGTAATCATTACAACCCTTTGTGTAGCTATTGGCATCGGGGCTCCACTCACAATGTGAGTAGTACAGGCGATAGTCCACCACGCTGGCCAAGTGCAGTTTGGTGGACAAATTAGTACATTATATTTATATTATAGAGATACCCAACCAAATTAGAAATGTACCATGATACAAGTGTCTTAGTAGTTCCTGCCACATAATAATTAGCTTGGAGATGAAATTTAATTTATTTGAAAACCTAACTACTACAATAAACAAAAATACTCACTTCATCAGATTTAAACATTGAATGAATGAATAATTCATTATTGTTATGAAGTATGAAGTCCTAATATTTTTAGTCATTCATATTTTATGACCACCACATATTAAGGTAAAAACTACCAATTTTAGGCAATACTGCGTAAACTTCATTTTTAATAGCCTATAAATTTTTTTTACAAGGGAAACGGTAAATGTATTATTTATTATAATTTAAAGTTGATTTTTGAATTTCTTAAATCCTAACCAAGTCAAAAGATAACTTAAACCAATTAACTTAAAACCAACAAACTGTACGAGAAATGAGTTTACTCCAGTACACTTATCAATAACAAAATGACTACATGATGTATTTTAACTATCGTCTAACATTAAAACTATAATTTTAACATCCATGCACAATTATTAGACACCTAAAAATGATCTATGTTTATTCTCAAACTTAATTAGAACAGATCAACCATGTAAAGCGAAGCAAATTAAAGGAAAGACTATAGCAATCCCAAGCAAGTGACATTAGTAGGATCAAAGCTTCGTGTAAACGTCCTATTTGATATATGCGTCCCTGTGTGTGTGTCTGTGTGTCATACATGTATAACTCACCGGTGGGTAGGTGCATGACGTTCTGTAGGAAGCCAGCGGGCAACACTGGAGTCCTCACTAGCTGGCCGTTGACCACACTCACTTGACCCATGCCGGAGAAATTCTGAAAGTACACCAGAGGTCATATAAACTGGTGTACATAGTACACTGATCAATAAACCTATAATTAAATTGATTCGTTTAATAGCCAAACAACAATTTAAATTTTAACTTTTCCCTGAGTAGTACCAAATATGTTAATATTAATTTTGAATGTTAACAATTATAATAATTATTTCAAATATTCATACAATAAGTATTACATATTAGCGATCAGGAGGCAATTTATTTCACACACTTCTCTTATTATAACTTCTCTCGCTTTGCTCCCATATAGCTTAAGGTACATAGACAGTACTCTTCCTTCCTAAAAACCCCCAAACATTTCACACAAATATCTTCTATATACAGATAACAATGACTAACAGATTTATTATATGTAGAACTTGGAGTCTGACCTGTGCATGCTGCGCAGGAATAAACAGTGCCTCCTGACCGTCCACTGTAACCCCCTGCATGGGAGCCACGCCCCCCACACCTCCCACTCCCCCCACCAGGCACCCCCCGTACACTCCCCCTGCTTGTTGCTGAAAACATAACATTACAAATATGAATACCATGATCAGAGTTAATAGATGGCTTCGACCCATTGAGAGTCTAACTACTGAGCAAGGGTCTCTCCTGACAAGGCGTAGGGCATACTCCACCACGCTGGCTGCTCCAACGCGGATTGTGGAGGGGTTAGTTGTCAATCCAAGTGCCGCTCGAAAGCCGACATGACTTATCGATTGAAATGCAACGATAAAAACCGGGACCAACGCCTTTAAGTGCCCTTCGAAGCACAGAAACGTTCATGAATTTTTTACCACTAGCGGTCACCCATCCTCTTTCCGACCGCGTCCACTGTTGCTTAACTTTTTCGACCAAATTAGTCTAATTCGTAAATTGGCCGAAAAAGGTCGAATTATTTATATTTAATGGATGCATAAAGAAGAAATTGAGTAACTTTTTTTTAAATCATCATTATTCATTGCAACCAAAACTCACATTTCTGGGCTCAGGTCCCCTTTTACAATTTGTGGGGTATAGAACAGTCTACCACACTAGTCTCCTAGTGCAAGTTTCCTCACAATAGTTTTCTTCAGCAAAGTAAGTGTTCACTTCTAATATTTCTTTGATTTAAAAATTTGAGTTGTGTGCAAGATTCAAACCTAAGGTCTACTGTTCAAACCAAAATTCAAACCTTTAGGTATGCACGTTTTGTTTGCGAAAATACTATTTATTATTATTGTCTGTAAATAATACTTTCCTTTAATTTCTTCCTTGCTTGATATAATATAATTATGCAATCCAACAATCACCTGCAGTATCTGGGGGTGTATTTGAAGCAACTGCTGAGGAGCATTCTGGTAGGTGGCGCCCTCTCCGCCGCTGAGCAGAGACTGGAGCTGCTGCATCGATATCACCTGGAAATTATACATAAGAACATCAGACACTATGACATCAAGTGATACAGTGTGACATCAGGACATAGATTGTGACAACAGCTGACACACCATTATATCCGATGTTAAGCTGTGACATCAGGTGATGGATTGTGACAATGGACACTATCTACTACATCATGTGCTATACTGTAACAGCAGATGACACATTGTGACAAAAACTAATATGGTATGACATTAGGTAGTCATATTACACTATGACATCAAGTGATACACTGTGACACCAAGTTATACATTCTGACATCGGGTCATACTACAACATGCAACCAAGCTTTCGAATGTTTAAACAAATATCTGCAATGGCACTATCTTACATGTACTCATTGTAATAACATAATTTTAAAAACATTATTTTCGGAATTCATCACAATTGGGTGTGGAATATGTAAGTAAGTCTTACTTTTATGAAAAACTAGAGTATAATCGACAGTCGAAGTTGTACCGAAAGCATGAAAAGATAGCTTGAACTCAAACATCAATTAATCTTTGTACACATCAAACAATAAGCTAAAAAATGTATAATTTTTTGTGAGTTTGTTTGTCCTTTCGAGACTGAAATGGTAGAAAATAAAGTACTGGTGTCTTTAGAATTTCCCTTCAGAATTGTCTGGAAAAAGTTTTAGTAACAAAATTATATTCACTGGATACACGGACGATGAATAGATGGATACCCACATACACGGGTACCACTAGTTGTTAAATAAATAAATACAAAATATATATAAATTTGTATCAAATCACCTGAGGTTGTTGGACTTGTATCCCATTTGGAACAGTACTCGCTGCATTCACAATAGCTGCAGATAATTCATTGCCCTGAAAAATAAACAACAGTTTGATAAATATGAGTATTATATATTAAACAATTATTTTTTCTGACTGACGTAAATCCTAACAGACTTCAATATACGAAATTATGCACAGAGTTTCCTTGGCTTGAAATAATGACTACTCCAATATTGAATAGTCACTCTTGCTGACTGGGAGCAGTCAACGGGTAACTGACTTCCTTATATTGGGTCACAGCTTGATAAAACTTCTGGTGAGCGAGAGATCCCAGGTACAATTTACTGGGCAGGCATGTGTGGCAGAACCATTTTAAATAATATTATTTTGTAGTAAATTTATGCACAACCTACCGATAATCCCTGAGCTCTTAACTGCTGCACAACAGCAGTGCTAATAACTCTGAGCTGCGGTTGTTGTTGCTGTAAGTAGTGCTGTTGCAGTTGTTGTTGGACAGCGGCCAACGTCACCGAGTCATTCTGTACTTGTTGCTGCACCAACTGAGCCTGTTGCACTTGTTGCTGCGCTTGCTGCTGGGCTTGTTGATGCGCCTGTTGTTGAGCCTGTTGTTGGGCCTGTTGTTGGGCCTGTTGTTGTGCTTGTTGCTGTGCCTGTTGTTGGGCTTGTTGTTGCGCTTGTTGCTGTGCTTGTTGTTGCTGCGCCTGTTGCTGCTGAACTTGTTGCTGTTGTACTTGCTGTTGCTGCACTTGCTGTTGCTGCACTTGTTGTTGCTGTTGTGGACCTGTAATTAGACAATGTGTTTTGATTAATATCAACTTAATAGGTTATAATTAATCTGTCTTTAACCACAATTCTATTATTGTTATAAAAAAAGAGATGTTTGAAGGTCACTTTTACTATTTTACTGGTTCTTATGATATGTATGTTGTACGCCGATATTGAACCCAGTACAAACGTCACACTGAAATACTGTCAAGAGTTTCTCCCCGCTGCCAGTCAAGCCGTGACCAAGGTCCATATAACTGGGTCGATATCGGCGATGGAAAACAAAAAGGGCATGTGTCTTTAGAATAACTTTATAAGAGTTTCGCCCTTATTGTTTTACGTGTAAGGAAGAAACTCTTATGAGCCCATAAAATAAGAAAATATGTGCAGTCCGCAGTGAGTTCAATTTTAAACAATGTATTTGAATGTTGTAATGTGTCATATATCATTGTAAAGTCATTACTGAAGTGTTGCTGCTGTTCCTTGTCTTGTCCTTGGTCGGGCCCCATGCTGGCGGCGCCGAGGCGACTGCACGTGGCCGCCAGTAACGCTAGTGGCGACTGGCTGCCGTTGGCCTCCTGTAAGCACAATTTATTTACTTATAATTTATTGTTTGCTATATTTAACAAGTTCTAATGGCTCATTAATAAGCTTGGATATCTCCTCATAACTGAGGGAAACTGGATATGAATAATCACTTTGCTCCAGTGCGGATTGGTGGAGTTTTATTTATCTAATTGATTCTCAGGGTTCATAAATGCTAAATATATAAAAAAAAAACACTAAATATAGTAATGTAAAACATGAATAGAGTTGTAAGTACAGTTTAAACACATGATTTCTTTAATCACAGGTCTGCTGGAAGAAATTCCTAGATAAATAAGCATACATGATTTGTAGATGTACTCAAATTAGTTATTAGATTTTATTTTTTATATATAATTAAAATATATCTTAGCTCTTTGTGACTGTCACATGTAGCAACCTTAAAGGATTGTAAGCAATTTTATTCATCAGGTGTACAAATATCTTATTGAGGAAAGCATTGAACATAATGTAATGAGGTATTCAATACCAGTCCTGACTGGTAGGTCGTTGTTAGCTGACATTTGCCATTTTCTTACTGATTTTTTATATCTAAATTTATCCTTATACTATTTGGTAATATTTCTTTAGTGTTTCAACAATGTGAACATGTTATTTTGATGTTGTTCGATCACCGTAGGGTCATTTGCTACAATCCCAGTATATTGGCCCAATACGGAACATAGGTCTTTCATAAAAACTGAGGAAATCTAGAACATACTCCACCACATTGCTCCAGTGCAGATTGGTGGCCAATGCTATATAACCATTATTTTGTAAAGGTTTATTTATAATTTTATATCAAAATTTGTCTATTATTTAATGACCTGAATTGGTTATGGCCGAACTACGTCAGACATTCGCTGTATATAATTGTTATTGTTACCATTAAAAATTGGCAATATTAATGCAATTAATGAATAGATGGACAGTTTTACACAACCTGTGAAACAAAAAGGCCAGAGAAACATTGGTACCAGTACAATTGAGTATAATTCAGATTAAAATGACCAGAATTGAAAGCAATCTCATTAGAAAAACAACTCCAACAATTATTTCGTAAGATGTGCGATTCTAAACTCTATTACAAAGTAATAAAACTCTATTATATTCAAATTAAAAATGAAAATGTAATTTGGTGATTCCCATGCAGAAATTCTACTAACATTGTGTGATCTTATGATAATAACTTGCTAATTTCAACAGCATGAGAATTTGTGAGCTTATATGGAACAGTGACTACTGAATGCTATTGTTACCTTGTCAGCCAGATAGATGAATGTTTGTTTTTGGGCTTTTGAGTTTCATGACGTTGTGAGGAATTATTAATGTTGACATGAGAGTATATATTCGAGGTATAAGGGTGTATAAGGGCTTGTATATTTCAAAAAACACTGTCAATAATTTTATGATACTATAAATATACTTAGTTTGTGATTAATAATGTTTTTGTATCCCTCCTTGGCTTCCCCGCACTAGATAAATATGTTTCAAGTAATTGCTCTATCACTTCCTTCTTAGCTGTCACTATGTAAGTAGGTAACATCCTTACAGTTGGCCCAGAGGAGGCGAAGTACGCTTAACATCTGGTAACCCATCTTTTCATTTAACTGCTTAGAGCATGAAAAGGATTCTATGAACAATGTGTTTGAAAATATTTGTAAATAAGTAAATGTATTATTATCTAAATAGGTAACCAAAGATATCTTACAGAATATAATAAATATGAGATAAGTTAACTGGCTGATAACAGTTTTATGGCAAAGAATAAAAGAAATAGTAACAAACTACATGTTTACCAGCAGAGAGAAGGGGAACAGTTTGTCTGAAATTATTTTTCTATCTACAAAGGTGTACAAACCAAATACATCTGGTATAAATAATTATATATAACTACATATACTTTACATTCTAAACAAAGATGTTGCATAATTATTCTATTATCTGTTAATGGCTCTTTGAACTATGAATGTGTTTGTCTCTTTCCCTTTTTCTACTACCAACGATTAGCACAAGAAAGAAAAAAAAACAACAAAATTGCAGATAGTACAATGTAAATCATTTCTATCATAAAGAATTCTTACAATTTGCAGAAGCAATAGGGGAGAAATCAAGTGCATATCGAACACAAAGGGCTTAAAAGGCATGAACGAAGGGGAAATATCAAGGCCAGCCCTCCGCACTTCGAATAAAAAATCATTATATCAGACTTATCAGGAAGTGTAACTGTGTAACGGCACTTTAAAAAATGTATTAATGTTTTTCGCGGCAATTCAATGAAAAATACAACTTTTATTGATATTGAAATGAGTACCTTTCTCATAGCATCTTCTAATGCTAAAACCATGATTTCATTGAATTAGAATATTTGTAACGAATTACTAAATACAATAAAAAAAATACAATCGCATTTTAAACTCCCAACACTTCTAGTGTTTTTTAATATTTAGTTTACTTTTTTGACATTTGACAGTCAATACTGCCACGAAAAAATTAAAATTATTATTTACATTTAATAGACAAACCATTCATTCACTCAGTTAGGTTTTGACAGCTATTCCGTTTAATTACACTTATATTGATTATACCACTTTTTCAGTGTATTATTTATTGCATTCCAACCTGGTCAATTGCTTAAGAGAGGTGCCACATACGTTATTGTTACATCGTCACAATGGTAAGTTGAGGTCAAAACAAAACAAAGTTTTAACTGTCCACATGGTTTGTGCACTCGCGGTAGTTTGGAATCGACACGCCTTTTCCTAACAAGTGCCGGGAGTCGGGAGTCGTCGCATGCAAGGCCGCCGCCGCCCTTCGATCCACCCACCTTGGATCGCGTGAGTATAGTTTTTACGCTAAAATAATTTAAACATATCCAGCTTCCAGACACGCAACTTCCAGGAGTATTTATTAAAATAGCAGATTTCTTATAAAATTGCTTCAGTAGATATTTTTGGCTAAGACGTCATCTATGATAGTGACAATTTATTTTCATGTGCACCAGGAATTTTATAACTCATATACAAAGATTACAAGAATAGATTCCTCATTTATGTTAGTACCATCACGATTCACCATCGTGTACCGTGATCGATTGTGGCAAAAATGGGTGGGAAGCTGAACTGGAGGAGGACGCTGATGCTATTTCGGCAAGGGAGTAGTTCGCCTCGCGGTCACAACCTCCTGCGTGTGGCCTGGCGGGCCCCACACGGCCGGGGCTGCACTCGCCCCGCCCTCCCCCTTCGCCGTCCGACACACGAGACCGCTGCCCGCTAGCGTCCAATCTGTTACACAATAACACCGTATCCTTTCACTTCACATTGTTTACCTTTATTATTTTGTCTTCACTAATATATTCCACCTGCACTTTCGTGGGCTCAGACGACATCATCTACTTTGCACTTGCAAACAAATATTTTTCTTTGTTCACGTATGGAACGCACCATTCTCACGACCGGCCGCCAAACTGCGGCGAGCGAACTAACGAGTCGAGCCGAACTTTGTCGGATATCTTCGGAGATCCGCCTCCTATCGCGGTCGTAATAATGTCGGTTTTTGTATTATTTTAAGTTACATAGGTTTTGGTCAGATGTATTAGACAAGATTTTTAATATTTTAAGAACACTCCTTCTATGTTTCAAGTGGCACATCATCTGAATATCATATTTTTCGGTCAAAAGTTTGTATCATGAAGTTTATTGCCCGTATTTCCGTCTCACTCTAACAGAGACAGGTTGATTATTGGTAGGCAGCAGCTGCGCCTCTCTTCTCCTCCCCGTCGCGGGTGCGGCGCCGCCGCCCGATAATAATAATTGAAAGTAGGAAGGACGTAATAATGGGTGTATAACCTCGTGCCCGCGGCCTCCTTGGGCGGGCAAAAAATGCACACATGTCGTGCCGCTTGGCGTGCCAGACACACCATCTAACATTATTAGCCTGTAAACAAACGATAAGGATTTTGTTATGCTGAATTGCTGATGATTCTTAATAAGTCTCCATACAATCCAACATCAATTCTTCATACAATCCAATGCTAAGAAATGAAATCCAGTCAAATGATGAGCTAGTTTTTTTTTTGGCAGAATTACTTGAACTAATTTTATTTTTGTATTAGTATTAGTTACTTAGTAATTTTTTAGAGGTAGTATTGAAGAGGAAGGTAGTAAAGAAAATATTTCTTTTCCTTTGATTCAATATAAATAAATTTATTAAAGATATCTAATAATGCTGGTAATAAGTATTTAATATTTCAAAATGTCTAATATATTTAAATCACAATGGATCAGTAACAGTAAATTGTGGTTTTTAGAAATAAAGATACGAGCCATCCGAGGACATTATAAATAGGTCCAGTCTGGCTTGAAACGAGAGTGAAAGTCGAGCGACGTTTTGTCAAGCGTCAGCCGCGTTCGCCCCAAGTCCATTATGCACGAATGAGCAGCCGCCCCGAGAGAGCGTGTGTCCCCGGCTTAATTATTTGAGCGTCCGCCAATGCCATTCTTAACTCTCGTACCAAGTATTAAAGTACAGTGTTCAGTACAAAGTTAGTCTTTAACGTTGATATTCGACCATAATAAGAAGTAGTACAACTTCAATAGAAATCAGGTTCTACGACTATGGAAATAAGATTTAAATTTGCTGTATTAAAATCATTTAGTACGACATTATTATTTTGCCGGTAATTCTATTATGGGTGTACCTCTGTGCGGTACGGCATGCGGTAGCGAGTGACGCGATAGTGTTTACGTTACTTAATTAGTTGGTTGCTGAATAGCACCGATGAAATCATCGCGCGTATTGTTTCTGAACGATGTTATTTCTCTTTTCTACAAACTTTATACTTGTAGAAAAGAGAGATAACTAGTCAGTATTAATGCTATTTTTTAAATAATTCTGAGTCAGTCAGTCCTTACAAATCTTTATGAATAGTGACCTGAATTGGGTAAAAAATAAACCTATGCCATAAAACCTATGAAGCTTGTAGAACATCTTTTTCTGTGTATTGTTTTTGTTTATGCAATGTATTATCCAGACTAAACATTTGATGGGTAACGTAACAATCACCTGTTTTAAAACGTCTTAGTCCAATGGATATCGGATTACAGTATAAATCACGTATGTATAATTAACCCGGAGTGGTCATCTTCTATCGCAGATGGGATTGTCTATAAGGCTATGATCACTACAAAGATGTTATTATCTACTTAATACGTTGAAAACCATAAATGATTATTCAAGATTTCTAGCGTGAAAACTGCGGAGTAAGAATTGACATGGGCATATTTAATGTAAAACAAGTTTTAGCATGCGTAATATAATTCCTAAAAGATTGTAATCAACATTGATAGCTTCCTCTGTGGTGCCAAGGTGGCCTGCTTCGTGTTACGAGTGATAGGTTTAATTAAGTCGTAAGGGAAAGTTACTCATACCTTTTGAGTTGCCTTGACATTACTGTAGGTTAATGGAAAACAATGGTGTCGAGGCAATGAACGGATTGCAGTTGAAAATATCAACTAGTAGAAACTATTTTGTTCATAGTAAAGTATATAATGACATTACCTAAATTGTGTAAATGCAATTTGAAGGGATTTATAATGTTGTTGTAATAAAAATTCAAAATCAGAACTGTAAATTGTCTGGGCCTACTAATGTTATGGTCTCTAGTAGTGAGTGATGGTTAATTATAAAATTTCTGCAAAGACAAAAGTGAAACAATAACAAAGCAGGATTTGTTTGAGGTAAGCAGGCATGAGCTTGCCAAATGGGAGCAGGTGCCATATTGCTCTCGATAAACACGATTTACACTGTCGACGTCCCCACTCATGGGTCCACTATATCCCCTGGCCATATTCACCTGGATAAGAAACTGGTTAGGCACGCCCACATAGTAACCAATAAGTTGTAGCTTCCAATTAACGAAAAAAAAAAAATTCTATACACGTACTAAGCCAAGATCTAACACAAATTTTGATAAACAACCTCATAGAAATCAGTAACACTTGAATAATTCAGAATACAAATATGATACATAAAAAACTCAGGTTGCTTTATTACTATAAAACTCATTGCCATCGTAAGGCCCTTGATGACGTTATGCCTTAAACACAATTTAATCATAAACATTCCTTCTACACTAAGTATTTAAGTCATGCATTCTATTATAAGAACCTCGTAAGTTTTTATTGATCACGCAACATACTTCGCATCTTTCAGTCCAACACGGTATTCTTGCTTATAATATTGAAAACACCACCGAAACCTTATTGCTTAAACGGGAGCTTGGGATCTCAGAGTCACGGTGTTCAAGGACGTCAACAGCATACCGGAAAGCAGCAACTCGCGAGTTGACGGAAGCGGAAGTGACGGTGGGCGGGCCGGACCGCCCGCGCCACCCGCCCCCCGCTGACACGCCCTAGCTTCCAAGTCACGCTGCATCTCCACTAATTAGGGTATCAAGGACAACTATAAAGTTGGTATGGTTTGGCTATGGTATGCCATCCATCAGTTCCTCAACTCTATACTGCAAAGCGAGCTATACACACGTGATCGAACAACTTCTGATCTATCAATAGACGTGGGTGGCCAACGCATGCTTTCCGAGTTTATTGACGTCAGTCCAGAAGACAAGTCACTATTAGTCATGTTTGATTGAATCATTGACGGGTAAATTATGTTTAATTGTAAAGTGGAACCAGTGCTCCTTGAATTAATGCTATTTAGCAAATACCTTTTATAACTAAAGAAACATTTGTTTGCTCATATTTAAAAATGAGTAATAATGTTCATGCTAAGTTGAGATTTGGATAGCAATGTTGCAATAATGGATATTTGTAATCGATGAATTGCTCTACCGATCCTCAAATCACTGAAAATTTTAGCTTTAATGGGTATTCCGTTAACCATAATAATTGTAATATAATTAGGCCATACTAATTATTATTAGCTAGGTTACAAAGTTTACGCTTACTTACATTTTGAAGTAGTATTTGGTTCTCTTTGGCCCACTAATAGACCATTATAGGATTCGTCACTGATGTGGCCTCGTTAAAAAGGCTGTTATAGTAAAACTCGTTAGTAATCGGTTTCTTCAATCAACCTTCATAGTCGCTTAAACACCCATCCAGGCATTGATAGAGGTTTAAATGAACCAGTTTTTAATGGAATAAGGCAAATGAACATGCGAAGTGCCACTTGACGGTGTTTTATTAATCTGCATCATCCATGAACATCACAACCACAGCTGAAGTGACGCGACAGCTTCAACCCATTAATGGTCTACGTATGGGTCACTTAGGAAGTCTAGAGCATCATCATTGATGATAGAAAACAGAGTATGCTATATTAAGTTTCTCCTGTGCGGATTGGAGAGTTTATACATAATTATTGAAATCCCAAACTGTATTCTTTACATAACTAACGGAAGAGTGCATCCACTTGGATCGTTTTTTTGTCTCCTATTTCATACCCCGCTAAGTATCTCGTAGTCCAAATTTTGAAAAAACTAGAACAAATATATATTTCTTATCAAGTACAAAAATATAAAGTTTTATGGTTAGATCTTTGATAACGACGAACTAAGACCATCAACCCGTAGTTGTCCAGCGTGGTATACTGTGGCCCCCTCAGATGGAGAGAGGAGACTCGAGCCCAGCAGTCTGGCAGTGATGGGTTGCAATGATGCATAACGAACTTCCATACAACCAAACCATTGCAACCTCATGAAGCCTTTATTCGTGATAATAAGTATTACGTTTTTGGTCAAGTCCTATTCAAGCCCTGTAGCAACTTTTAGCAAAATCGATATAGTAATTTAGGCTCGAAAATGTAACGATCAGACAGAATTACTTTCACAATTATAATATTAGTAAGGATTACTACTCTAGGAGTTAGTAAAAATACTGGTGATAACAATTTGCCTTATTATTAAAAAAATCTTTATGTATAGTCTATCTAGCTTAGAATATAAACCTAACCACAGTTTTTTTATTAAATTCAA
Organism: Asbolis capucinus; assembly: GCA_018249125.1. Taxonomy (NCBI): domain Eukaryota; kingdom Metazoa; phylum Arthropoda; class Insecta; order Lepidoptera; family Hesperiidae; genus Asbolis; species Asbolis capucinus. The sequence goes on from DWJZ01001231.1 coordinate 14,889, forward strand.
TTTATCTGGTTTAGTATTATTTTATAAAAAAAGTAGTAAGATATCGTTGAATTTTCAATTAGGTACTTGGCAATTCTGTAATGGATACGGTAACTGTAGATTCATTTTCGGCATTACTATATCATGATCAATAAAACAGGACAGCTCCCAACCGATTTTGATTAACAATCAGTTCAAAGATTGTTGACACGCTCGACATCAATGCGTTCACCCTCTTGACGCGAATTAAAAAATTCATAAACACACGATAGACGCGCCCACCCACCGCCCGCCCGCGAAGTAGCCGCGGGGGCGTAACCGCCGCCCTACGTCGCATGTAACTTTACAAGTGTTACAACTTTTTCCCGCCAATTCTTATCCTCTATCTATATCCATAAACGATGTAAATGTAAGAGCAACGCGACACTAGCGCTTCCCGAGGGCAAAAACGTTGAAGTTACGGTTTTATTCTGCCTAAGTAGTCAAAAGAATGAGAACCTTAGTATGATCGAATGGTTTATTAAATCTCTGGCATTTCTATTAGACTGTAAGATAAACAGCGTAACGCTTATTTCACGTTAAATGACGTTTTAAAAAAGAAATAGCGTTATATGTGTTTGTGTCGGTGTATGAACCAACATTTCTGAATCACCATTTCTGAATTAATAGATTATATATGAAATCTATCATACTGGTTTAATATAATACTTAATTATAGGCTTTATTTTATAGGTAGCTACGTTTTAGAATACTATGAATCTCAAGACCTTTAGAAAATTATATTTTCTATTGACAGAAAATAGTAAGGATATATTTTACCCACATAAATAATTGTTTTCCACATAACATGTGATGTAAGTGACATCTAGTAACAATTTAATAGTAATGGTGTGTTACGTTAGATGTCGCTCTTTTAATGCTCTTAGAAAATATCATTTGAGGCACTGGTGACATCTATTAACACTTTGGCGATTTACTTACGACAAAACAAATATAACCTACTGCCCATAGATGGCAGGTGCACATATGATATAGACCTATTTGATTCTGATTTTTCTACTGATAAGTGAGAAAAGCTTGATATTTAATGAATAGGTAAAATTATCCTTAAAGTAAGATTAAGAGCAGCTCTATGCTTTTTCAGTTTTATTATTTCTTCACTTGTGTTGAATAACATCCCGAAGCATTCCAATAATGATTAACCCAATATATAAATTGTATTCATTATAATAAAATGTGTGTGGGTCAAACGAAGTTAACGTGTTTAGAATTATTTTTTAGTTTTAGATTAGAATTAGATTAGAATTATTTTTTAGTGTTAGATTGCGCTAGTTTACGTACAAAAATTAGATTCATTCACTCATGCCATCTATTGTCTTTGATAATCTACAATGAGAAATAAATTCATTTTTACACATACAACTTTGACAGTAACGACAGTGAGGGTGACAGTTAAAATTACACAGAGTAATAAATAATTATGGAAGCAAAATGTTACTTCAGTAGATGAAGTAGATACCCGAAGAGATATAACAATGGTAAACTTTTATAAATTAATATCATATCACTATATTCTTGTAGTGAAAAGATAGCTTTGTTTGACTTAAAATCAGGTTAACAATCACTTATCCCTTATCCCACAGATGCAAACAAAATTTTTCTAGTTCTGCGCGGAAAGCTACAAATAAATAATGAAAAATTGTAATAATACTTTCTGTAATACTTTGATTGACAACAATATATTTATTATTACAAATTTTACCATTGGTTTTATTGTAAAAAAACTCCATTTGATTTTGAATTAAATTTATTGCATGATAAACACATCATAGAATTTCACAAAGACGTATAACCAACTAAACTTACGCCATGCGTACTTTTTAGTTTGTGAAGGTATAGAAACGTTAACAATAATAAGTAAAATTGTATTTTACAAAAATAGATCACAATAATCAAGTTTCAAACTCGCGAACAAAATATATAATTTAAAAATTTAACATAATACAATGATGTAGGTAAGTACTTAGCTTCAAATTAAAACCAATTCAGACAAGAAAAATATCTTAATTCAATTATAATAAAAAAAGAAATATGAAAATCTAGTCACTAATACGTGAGATAGGTATGCATTGATATATAAAGTAAATGTAGTAGAACAGATACGAAAAATTATCTCAGTAGACGTATCCGTCACAAAGTATTTATTAAGATAACATGTTATTTATTGCTGTAACAACAAATTATAAACGAATATCAAGTTAAATAGCAATGCAAAATGTAAAATTGTACCTGGCTGCATAGAATAACCAAAAATATTAGTAAACAATAAAATCTTAATACGCTGTGCTCCTCGATTCAAAATTTACGACTGTATTAATTATCTGTGGTTACAAATTCATGTTAGGACTAAACAGGGTAGTTAATTTTATAATATTTTAATGATTTTTAAATCTCGGGAATTTGGTATTTGAAGACTATTATTACAAGTAATAAAACAAACTTCTACGATTACCTTACACTACAGAACTTCATTAGGCAACGTTTTTTGCTATAGTGTATTTTTTTCGTAATAATTTATATACGTCCAGTATTAATAAAATTGCGTATAATCACGTAACAAACTCATGTATTCAGCTTAGGAAAAAAAATAAGGGCTAAACTAAGGCTTAGTACACATTAAGGCATTACAATGCTCTTGATATAAATACCATTATATATGTTCTTTTAGTGCTTATAAGGGAATTGTGAGAATCTAAAATATAATTTTATTCATAACTATCTAAGTTAAGGAACTACCTTAAATAAAATAGGGCTATACTTGTACTCTAGTGTAGATAAATAATACTTAGGGGTGATTCTAATGTTAAGATGTACGTTGTTGCGATTTTTGATGTATTATAATCTCGATATATGCATCGACAGGATATCTGGAACAGAAGAATAAAAAAATTAAAATATCAAAAAAAAAAGTATATGAATTCTTAATGTACAGTTTCTGTAGTAAGTGTCCACAAGATTTAAAATATGTAGATTTCCTTCGGGGATTTCCTCCTGGGATATCAACCTAAGTCGCATGCTGGCAGACTAGGGCATCATAATAGTCGACAGACGATACCTCCTCTGCTTAGATTTACTTAAAGCTTACGTGCTTGGATACCCCAACCCATCGACATGTCCTCTCTAATTTAACTACATATCGGCGATGTCTTTGGTGATACTAAATATAATTAAATACCTTTGGACAACTCACACACGGCCATCCAACTCTGAACTAAGCATTAGCTTGATCAGACAGCTGATGCACATACATATATATATTTTTAGTACATACTTAGAAACATATTTACACACAGCGAGACAGAACAAACATTCCTACTCATCACAGAAAAGTTTGAACTGGGTGGGAATCGAAACCACGACCTTCGGTGCAGCAGTCAGGATACTGAGCAAACTTTACCACTAACAATCGTATGACTCATTCGTTTATCGTTTAAAGCAAATTACTGTATATTCAAATTACCGTTTATTCGTGATGCAGAAGCACTAAAGGCCACCGCCACTCCTCTCAACACTAATTTGTTTTTTGAGTGCCTCGCGTTCATGCATTTCTTCTCCCATCTCAGCCATTCGAGCAAACCTGGAGTATGCTACGTGGCCTGACTTGATAGCTGACATCATCTGTGCAGGATAAAAAAACACTGTTGTTAGCAATCAGTTATTAAATTTTTATAGAAAGGGTTGTCTTCTTGTTTTAATTGTTTGATTATGGAACAAATAGGAAGTTCATACAATAGAGCATTATATTTTAATTTAACATTACGCAGTTAAAAAATATATAGGTATTAAAAAATATTTAGCTTTTCTCTAATTACTTAGATTGATATAAATGAATTAATAAATGTACAGTTTTAAGTGTCTGTACGTGTAAAAACGTACTAAGTACTAGGTGAATAATAGTATGTTTAAATTGTACAAGGATACAAATTTGTATACATTTATTAGTAAAATTATTTTATTACATACGTACCTTTTTCCAAGCTGATTGTTTTAAAAAGTTTTTAAATGCAGTGTCATAACATAAGTATAACATATAGAATTGTGATTTGTAAAGTAAAGGTTAATAAAATTAACATGGTGGTTAGATAAAGCCGTAGCCCTTTTTAACATTGACATAAGCCAAACAAAATTGGTACCACATCAAAATGCAAAATTAAAATAATACACTTACAAGATTACTTGAAACAAATCCTCAGCCCACATGCAAAACCAAGGTTACGGTTACTACCAAGGTTAGATTGATAACCATCGTATTTATACCGGTATTTTAGTTACCGGTTTTGGTAAGTGTAGAAAAGATCAGAATAATATATGTTTTTCAAAAAATTTAATTAAAAAATCATGCTGTGTCACAATGAGATTAAGGGGGAAGCATTCACTGATTACAGGTATGAAGATTGTAAATAAAAATTAAAATCAAATCGAATGGGTATTCTATGGACCTGCAAGTATTCGTCGAGTTCGACCTGCCCGTTCATGTTAGTGTCGATCTCTCGTAATATTTCGTGCAACTGTTCCCCGGTGACCTCCTCGCCGTAGCTCTGTGGAAAAGCTGGAGCGTTCACCACACAAGCTTCAACATTGACATGGATCGTGTAAACGGGCCTTTATGGAACGTTTCATCTTATTTCAGAAGTTACACTTGAAACGTGGGTAGTTATAAAATTTCATTAAAGTTTACGAGGAATATTCTTGTTGAGTACGCAAAAAGATACCACTTATCTATATTACCAAAGTTCATTTTTATATACTGTTGACAACGAAATCTAACGCTCGAAAGATCAAATATTCCATAAGAAATCCCAACATTCAGTTCTTAGTATTCAGAATTAGACAACCGTGAAGGATTCTGACATTAAAATACTTAAGACGCGAGATACTATGTTAAAGTAATTTCTTACAACGAAAAACTTTTATAGTATCTCAATGTTCTAATTTTAATCTACTAGTTATAATTTAAAATCGTACACAGTCTGTCTAACTCTGTGACCTATGTAAAATCTGAGAACTATCCATAACACAATGGAGCGTGAACATTGACCCCTATCCGAAGCAGTAGATGCTGGATGCTCCCGTCTACCTGAAGGTAGTCTTGCAACTCCATCTGTCCGTGGTAGGTGACGTCCAGCTCTGATAGGATCGCGCTCATTTCATTATCCTTCAGTTTCAAACCCATGCTCTATAACATCAGTCATATATCAAGTAAAATATTATGTTGATATTTGAAATCCTTTACTCTGTAAGCTGGAAATACTTAACTTAATTAAAATTGTATAGTCTGTGGGCAAAATTTTAAAGGCAAGTTCATACGAGCGGCAAATGTCAAAGAGCGCAATTTTTTTATAAATATGCGACATATATATATATAGATATTGATGTGACAATATATCTAGTGATGAAGACTCCTGGTTGCATTGTCACGCATAACATGAATGAACACACACCGCAAGTTGAACCCGATAAACCTGAAATATTTGCTGCTTTTATAATATGCCCCACAATCTTGGTCTGACGGATGTAAGCCGGTTGGATACAACTTGGTAGCTTTAAGACATTCTCTGTCGCCTATCCAAGGTTGTCGATGTGGAACTACCTATCCCAGGTGGCTTAACATGATAAAGGATTGTTTTTTTTTTAAATGTAAGGACTTCAGATTTCTGATGCCATTTGGGAAACTGATTTGCATTTAAAATTTTTACTACTAACTAACGCCTTCAATATACTATCTATAAATTATCTACGAATAACAAATGTTGAAGCTTTACCAAATCATGGAGTTCGCCGTTACTTATCGATTTATTTAGGGTTTTTGAATAGACAAATTACTGAAAAACGGTTAATTACGAAGTGTTGCCTTTCACAGGGCCCCGTGACCATAGTACAAGTTGTTCTTGGTACTCAATTGACGTTACTGAAACAAAATTTTGTATGGGACCGAAGCAACGCCATCTGTTGGCTGGTAATAGCTTTGGTAAGATCCCCAGCAACTAAAAGTAGTTTTCGCTTACATTACGCAGATCGAGTTGTACGTAAAATTTGCACTAAATCATCTGCTCTTTGTGAACAGAATTTCTCCATTAACGAGGTTTTTAATAAAATAAGTGACCTTGAGATTCCTCCTAATGTCGTTGATAGAGACGTATCCCTTGCGGTCGGCGTCGATGATCTGGAACCGTTTGATGTAGGTCTGGATCTCGTCTTTGTTGAGGTTGATGGGGATCTTGTCGCGGGACGCGCGGTTCACCAGCTGACCCATCTCCGTCGCGAGGAACTCGTTCGCTGTTTTTATTTGTTGCTGGAATACAGGACGGTAATCATTATTAATCCGTACTTGGCCAGCGTGGTAAACTGTAACCTGCACCCCTCACATTGTGAGGCACAAAATTATGAGTTAAAATGATGATACAAAGAGTGACTAAGTCGAAAAGTAAGGTGGTCGTTTGTTTAAGAATATAAGAATAAGAATTCAGAAATATGTAAACATGAACTTTGAATCTTCATGGTCGGTATTTTATATTATTTAGAGACAAATGTGGTATGATGTTGGACTAGCGATTTTTTTACGGGTTAAGCAAGCAAACAAGCATATTCTCGCATTGAAAGCCATCCGCTTACATTTAATGGCAAAAGACGGTTAAAAATTGCTATATTTTGATGTATTCGAAATGGATAAAAAACCAAAGATTCAAACTTGATATTTCCCTTGATTTAATGCATAATATCACGTAACTTGTACTTTTTAGACAACTATTGTACCCCTACCTACCATCCTCGATACTCCCATGCCATCAGATGAAATTGTTGTGATAGATTAGATTAGATTAACCTACATGCCTAATGGTAGTCCTACCTTCTTCTCAGCATCACTCCACTTGAGCTCCTCAGCCATGATGTCGACGATGACGGGCAGCGCCTCCACAGCAGCCTGCACGTTGAGGAAGGCGAGCCGCAGCCGCCGCGCGATCATGTCCACTGCAGTGCACGCGTACTCCCGCACGCCATACCTGACCACACGAGACACATTGGCGTTGATATTACGCTGAGGCTTGAGAATAAATTTTATCTAGATATTTGGGACTTTTCTTGGCTTTGCTGATGGGTTACTGACCAACAAGCGGTTCTGTTTTTGGAGACTTGACATTAAATTGTATTAAGGTAACTGGTGACAATTTTAAGATTATGAAGTATCAAAGACGTTAAAAAATATTAACAAGAAGGAGCATAAGCTACAAGATAATGTTAAGGTATCAATCGAATGAGATATCCCAGGTAACAAATGAACATATAAAATAAGTGCAACTACAAACCTGATTTCAGCATCAATGTATGGGAACTCGGGATGAACCTTGTTGCCAATAATGGGCCACCTCTTGCCAGTCATGGACGCCATTTTAGCCACTGCAAACGCTCTGTCACCGTACGACTTCGCCAAGTGTACTGCTACCTGAAATTATTGAATTATTTTGTAAAGTAATGATTCCATAATTTTTCCACCGCTCATGCTTCACCTCTGCTGCGCTTGGGTTTATAAAGGGCAGTTAAAGTGACGGAAGATTTTGATGTTAGACAAGCAATTTTTAGGGGTTCTAGTAGAGTCAGGGATCTGCTTGTAACCTAGTTCAAATACAAAATAATATTTTTTGTTAACTATAAGACTTTGTTACATTATCAACGTTTTCATACGGACCCTTAACGTTTTTAAAAATATTTTATAAGTAGCTTATGTTCATCCGAAAATATAGGATTATAAGGCTAAAAGAATTTTTCAAATCGGCCCAGTAGTTTCGGAACGTATTCGCCTCAAACAAACAATCAAACTCTTACTCTTTTTCAGAACTTCTTCGGTACATTACCTCCATTTCAAGACCAAAGTCCTGCACCAAACGGATGTACATAGTGGGAGTCCAGCCGTGTGCCCCTTCGATAAGGAACCCGTCTGTTTGACACTCCCTGAATAGGGGCTTCAGGTTCGCGCCTGGAATTACAGAAAATATTTATTAATATATGAAAACTTTTTTAGAATACGAGCTTTTGGTTCGCCTGGAATTAAAAAAAAATGTCAATTAATAAACCCTAAAAAATCATTTTGATTCCTTGACGTCACCTCAAATGTACAACTTGCTGTCTAATCCGTTTTAGAGTCATCTTATTAAACAACCAGTGAATTAAATTAAAACACCAGAAAGAAAAAAAAATACTATCCACCTCATTATATATTATGTGTAACACACTAAACTTAATAACATAGTTTGTTTTTTGTTTACAAGATAGTACAAGATGAAAAATCAGGGTATACATTTTTATTATTATTTTTAAAGTTTTCGCTAATCCGTGGTAAATGTGCTGTGTGCCATTAAAAATAACATTTAACGATAACATAATCATATCTTGTATACACAATGATAGCCTAATGGTTTGAAAGTTGGTCTCTCAAACGGGAGGCTGGAGTTCAACCCTGCGGTGCGGACCTCTAATTTTCAAAGTTAAGCGTATCAGAAGTTGAATTTCACTTGCTATGGTGAAGGAATTCTTCGTGACGACACTTGCATTCCAGAAAGTTTTCCATAAAGTTCTCAAGGGTTTGTGGAGTCCAACAACCTGTACTTGGCCAGCGTGATGGACATTGTGAGAGTTATTTGCACACCCTTGACCGAGAAAAATGTATCAATCACAATTAAGACTTTGAGCCCCATAAAAATGTATCTTACTTTCAATTGCAGCATCAATGGTCTCCATAGCCATGGCGCGGTACGTGGTCCACTTGCCGCCGGCGATGGTGACGAGACCCGAGGGCGACACGTGGACGATGTGGTTGCGAGCCAACGACTGCGTGTCCGGTTTGTTCGGATCGGATACTAGTGGCCGGATGCCGGACCATGCGGATAGGACGTCGCCTCGACGCACTGAAGAGCAACGGTTGCATTATATTAATGGCGGACAACCAAGATATAGGAGTCAGGTTTAGGGAATTCGGTAAGTCAGGGCCTATAACTAAGGCACAAGGTCTGTGTGTCTCTTCTGCTTTTATTTTGATAAAATTTGGTGCGACAATATACAATAGAACTTGAGAACGTACTTAAGCCACATTTTGCCGCGTGGAACAGCAACAACGACTTTTCACCCTCTACTTCAACCGCACATATTTATTTATTTTTAATCAAACGCATAAATATAAAATTACATTTTTTATCTTTGATACTACACGGTGATAGCCTACACACGGTGATAGCCCAGTGGTTAAGAATTCGGCCTCCTACTCGGGGGGTCCGGGTTCGAATCCTATTTATAATAGTTTAGATTATATTTTCTAATAATATTTTTAAATCCGAACCTTCAACATCCGGATTGAGGTAGTTCTTGACTTCTGTGAGGATGAAAAGGATCTCGTCCTCGGTGGGCTTGGGGTTGTGTGTGACCTGGCACGGCAGGTCTGTGGTCCCGGCGATGGTCCCCTTTAGCCATGGCAGGAAAAAGATCACACGCCCGTCCGACGTCGCTGGATCTAGGAGACCCATGTGCTCTGGACTGGGTGGATATAATAATAAATACATATAATAAATCTGCTGACTTACAGCTGAGAATGATCGGCGTTTTTTTAATTTTTTTTTGTACACACAATAAAACAAAAAGAGAAAAGACATGTAGAAAAAATTGTACAAGGGCAGTTCTTATTCAAACAAA
>DWJZ01001232.1:0-24592 GCA_018249125.1 Asbolis capucinus
CAAAGGTATTTGAAGCCCAACAATCCGCACTTGACCAGCGTGGTGGACTATAGCCTGTACCTCTCACACTGTGAGAGGAGACCCGAACCCAGTACTGGGATAGTAATGGAATTCTGGAATATACATTTAATATACTATTTGATTTTAAGTTTGCTACCCAAAATTTGTATGAAATCGTTCGTTTGTCGGCATATCCCTGTATTCCAAAAGCTTTGGATTACCATAAAGAAATTCACTAATCATAATTAAGTACAATCCAGTGGTGAATAGATAACTCATTCAATTAATAAACCCGGTAGCCTTCATCAGCTCACGTCATAGACAAATCAGAGCATTAAGACTCGAGCAGCGATAACACAGACTCATTTGTCATAGATAAAGAGCATTTTCATTTGTGTCACTCTAATCTATATACGATGACGTACAGAGTAATGAATAATGTCTAAATACTAAAGAAATATGCACTAGTTATACTAGTAGGAGATAGGGAGATATGAAATAACCTTGAAATTTTGTAATGTTACAATCACTACGATATTTATATACTGAAGGCTTCTAGTAATATATACTATATGTATATATTGCTGTTGGCCTGCAGTTTCACTCGGATAGAAATAAATGCTCGCTTCGTGGGGTGGTTGTAACGGTGACTGTCGTTTTGTTGTACAGTTATTTTAATATATTACAATTATATCTTTTAAGATATTCATTGAAATCAAATTATGTTAATGACAATTCCGTTTAAAAGTAAATATTCCTAATGAATAACGTATTTATAACAGATGATCAAATAAAACATCTTCAGCTTTATAATATAAGTATGCTAACAAATTATTGTACGCACCGTTATTTTTTATTACTAGAAAAATTCAAATGGCGACGCCTTTTACTGATCACGACTGCGAGATATGTCGATAATATTGAAAATATATATGTAATTATCTGAAGTACCTACATATCTACCCCAAATCCACATCTCGTATTACCCTTCCTTTAATAATATGTTATATTTTTCTTCCCGAATTCAATAAAGGAGGAGGTACTCAATTCGTGTGTATTTTTTTATGTACATAGATATTATAACATATCTGACAGAAGTCAGAAATATAGGATGAACGACTTTATATTATGTGTTATAATATACGTGAACATTATAACATGAGCCTGACTCCCAGTTCTGAAAAATCCTCTTTTCTTTCACACCACGGATAGATATAGATATTTGAGCAATATTTTGTATATTTCGTAAACATTTTAAGTACAAAAAACTCTATGTAATCAATTCAAAACCTTTATTGCGTCAAAGACATATTACGAATGATTAGCGTCTCATTAGTTACGTTTAAGTACCTAATATTTTGTATAACAAGTAAGCATTATTTTTATAAATATATGTATATACATGAATGTTTCTGAGTTTGTTTCCTGAGTAAGTCCTTTATAAACTCTGAAATGGTAGGAGATCAAGCACTGATGTCTTTAGCAATTTTGTTCAGAATTCACTTGAAAAGGTTTTGGTAATTATGTCGATCGACCATATGGCTGGTGTATTGATGCGTTTCGGGTACAGCTACCATACGACTATAAATGTAACTCCCAAACCTACAGAATTCCAGAACCTCTCTCGTCAAAAACACACAAATAATCAAGCATCTCGTTAGCCTTTTAATAATACACAACAAAACCAAGGCAGATAGGAAGCCATTAACACAGCTAATACAAAGCGACATCGGATGAATTGAGCGAGACGCACAGCGATAAGTTTTTGTCACATTCTATTATAAGCTCTTTACTATTCTACTTTTTATAAAAGTAACGAAGGATGCTGTCCATTTGAACCAGTTTTCACATCTTGCAACATTCAATAAATCATGATCACCATAATTCAGGGATAATTTTGTATTTTTTTATTATTATTAATTTAATCTTTTTTTTATATTCTATTGACGACAAGTGAAAATGTCCTAAATATCTATAACGTGAGTTTTTAAATTTTTTTTTCTTGATTAGAATGGTTTGGGAATTTTTTATAATTTACTTCTTAATTATGCGTAAAGAATCTCTTTTCACCTATATTTCGCCTTTTGCCACTGTTCACTTTCATTAAAAAGACTCATTATTGAAGACTCAAATTAGACAGAAGCCTAGTTTTATTTTGAATTTACCGACCTAATGTGTATGGTAAGAGGTCAGTGTTACATACAGATTTCAATACCAAAGGCTCTTATTCTATTATATTAGAATTTCAGTGACTGAGGTTACTCTATTTATATTGGAGAATAATATGTCTTCCACAAGGGAGTTCGCTCTCAAGAATGTGATAACAATAGCCTATCTCTTAGCTACTTTTTCTTATAATAACTGGTAAAACCCACACCTCTATCGAAGCGCGGGCGATAGTCTATCTAAAATCGAAATACCCTCGCACAAATATCGTTTTCGTTGTAGTATAATCTGTGATAATAAACAACGTTCCGTATTCTATCGGCCAGTGGATCATTGCTATCTGTGGTATAAAACCTTCGCGCCATTCCAGGCAGTATTATGTAGGCGATATCTTAGTTAAAGGAATAAAATAAAAAATAAATGAGACGTGATTTCAAATTTCCGATTTTGCGTCCAGATCAGTAGTAAATTAAGTTTGACTTAAAAGTTGTCATCAAAATGTTTTAATTTAATTTTACCATCTAAGATCAGGTGGAATTGTAGTAAGCCTTAACTTATAATAAGTAAAAAAATAAATAAAAATTAATAATTAACGATGTCTTTGAAGGAATGAAATTGAAAAAGGCTTAGATTGTATGTTAATTTACTTGTACATTTAATTATCAGGCGCACCTTTGATTAACGTAATAGAAATATATTTGTCTAAGCACTTATTGCTAATTTAATTCAGTGGTTACGTGCTTTGGAGAGCACATTAAGTTGTTAGATTTACGTAAGGTCTTTTATTAGGTCGTTAATTTCGTATTAGGGCAGCTTAGTATTATGTTAGATTTTTAGTTACATTAGATCTAATTTGGTTTGCATGGTTCTAGACTCAGATTTCGCAATTCTGTGGTATTGAGGTGTCTACTGGCAAGTCATTAGCATTATAATTTTCTTTCTGTTAAACTGTTTGACCAGCTATTGTCCCCCTTCTAAATTCCTAAACGAATCAGCTTGTTCCGGCTGAGATTTTAAGATTAATTCTTTATTTATTTCTTAACCGACAAGTCTTGGGTAATACCATTGATATTAATAAGTCTAATATGTGTAACATTACCCACTGACCAGTTACTATTCATCAGTCACATTATCAGTTATTTCCATAAAAAATAAAACAAATATAATCAATTCAACGAGATGGCGGGTTTGTCGTACACCAGCCAAACCGTTCAATGCTTGTACCAATAAATCCAATCGTCATTGTTTCCTCGCCAGTTCATTAACAAGTGCCTTACCTCGTTCTTTTATTGTTCCAATAAAAATCAGTGGCATGGCGCCGGTGGTATCGAGCACGTTATCGCCGGGAACACAAACACCACTTGTCCATTAGAACGTAATCGGTTCGGATGCCACCAGTGCAGTGTCGAGTCGCATTGTCGCTGCTTTAGGAATTTTGTATAACGCGCCTCTACTTCTTAATTTGAAAAACGTTCGACGGGCTGACTGTTTATTGTGTTCGATTTTTGAAATATTTTTGCTTTTTTTCCTTATTATATTTTGCCCTACTATTGAGTGACTGTATAAAAATTTTAAAGTTCGTTCGGCACCTATTGAATTTTGAAATACTGTACTATAATATTAAAGCAATGTGTAATATTCAGCCAATGTTATAATGTAAGTCTATAATGTAACTAAAATATTTTAATATTTATTTATTAGATTCTGAAAATTACAACTTTAATTTATTGCTTCTGGGAACATGCTTGCAGTAATAATAAAATCTTTTTACTGCGAATAGTATGGTTTATATATATAAAAGAGATATTGAAAATATTGCATTAAGACTAAGTATAAGACCTGGATATGTCATGTGGCAAAGTGTGAGAGCGATTTATTAGAATGGTATAGAAATAGCAAAAGAAATATGACATTTGGGAGATTAGAGAGAGACATGACAGTTGTAATTTGTAATGTCACTAGTCTTTTTTTTTATTATCTCGAAGAAATATATAAAAATATTATCTAATAAATAGGACTGTATTATTTTCTATCCTTAACAAAATAATTAGGTACCTACTTCTATACTATCCAAAAAGAACGTTGTTTTATTATTAAAACAATTTTTGTATCAATTTATCTTAAGTACTTTGTGTACTTAAGTTTGTCTAAATCTCTATCCTTTATTGGCCAGTCATGCTTGACCCCTTGTTTTTAAGTGTTTTGGAGTTCGACAAGACCATTAAAGGTGGTCATTTGATTTATTTAAGGTTATCTTAATGACAACATGGCGCTAGCAGTGGATTGACGCCATTTTAAAAAAGTAATTAAAATAAATACGAATGTCGACTTTAGAAACAATTAAAAAAGAAATTATGTAACCATAATGTTACAAGGGAAAAAACAAATAGATAAAAAAAACAAAGAGACAAGAACGTAGTAATAGTTAGTTATGGGTTGCAAAGGATATTGACGGATTGTCAATAAGAATTACCTGGGGTTCTAACTATAAGTGGAAAAAAAGTAAGATCTATATATACTAATAATAAAACTGTAACGGGGTCAATTAATATTTAATATTTTTTGAAAATTTTGTTACTGGGAGGCTTTGTTATCGATACACAGGCCAAAAAGTTTTTTTGTATTTATTTTCTGTCTGTTCGAGCTTCACGCAAAAACCACTCGTCAGATTTAGATATAACTTGGCATAGCCTTAGTTGAAAGCCCGAGAATGGTTATGGGATTTGTTTTTTCTCAAGAAATGTTTTACTTCCCATACTATAACATGTTAAAATTCGTATGGCAACTCCGAAACCATTGGACAAATGTTTGTGGCTTATGTAAGGATAATGGTTATAGAGTACTTTTAACCCGCAAAACTGCATTGATCCCGTGGGATAATAGGTCAAATTTAGTATGGCAACTAAAACCACTGGACAACTCTTCTTCTGAAGCGAAGCGAGGACAACTTCTAGTATATAATAAAAATCCGCTCATCTCTGAAATCGCTGAACCGATTTTAATAGCATTTTGTAGATATCTATTGTTGAGTCCACCTTAAAAGATAGGATAGTTTTTATGCCGGTAAACACCTTTATTCCCACGGGATAACAGGTTAAAATTAGTAAGCCACTACACTGGTTCGGTATAAATGGTACTATGGTAGCTTAAGTATACAATGGGATGACTCTTAGGATACTTTTTGAATTGAGTGACAATGAGTTAGTATCTGTATAAATATATATTTACGACCTTGCGACTTAATAAAAATATAACCTTTTCCTATACAAAAACGATGAAGTGTTCATAGCCCGACGGCTTGTTTCGGTTGGAGACGATTGAAAAAGTTTAGCAACAGTTGGCGCGGTTGGTAGGAGGATGGGTGGCCGCTAGTGGTAAAAATTTAATGAAGATTTCCGTGCTTCGGAGGGCACGCATAGCCGTCGGTTGTTATCGTTAAATTTTAATCGTTAAGCCATGTCAGAGGCCTTCAGGCAGCATAAAAACTTCCAACACTTGGGTTGGCCACTAACCCCTCCCCAACAATCCGCATTGAAGCACCGTGGTGGAGTATGCTCTAGGCTTCCTCAGTATGAGGAGTGACTCGTGCTCAGTTGTGGGCCATCAATAGGTTGAAGCCACCATACACAATTCAACTTACCTCCATTTCGTCCGTCGGTTCTGAAACCATGTCTTCACTTGCGCGTCCGTCATCTTCAACGTCTTCGCTAGTGAGGCCCGCTCCGCAGACGCGAGGTACTTCTGTTTGTGGAACCGTTTCTCCAACTCCGCTATCTGCATCCGCGTGAAAGAGGTCCGTGGCTTCTTGCGTTTCGGCGGCGTACGGTTCTGGTAGGGATGGCCGATTCGCCTCGTGATTGGAAATGATGCTGTGGAAAAAAGAGTATATTATAAGTTTCATAGGTATTGAATACCGAGACGAGGTGTGTTGATTATCCTGGGATTACCCTGGGATTGGTTATGGATCAAGAGTTACAACATTTTTTTACATCAGTTCTTCAGTGAATAATGATGAAATGAAATATTCTTATAAATAGCCATAAAGAGGGCATGAGAGCCAGTTCCCTACTTTTTCTCCCCCTTAGCGTCCTTCCCTTTCTTCTTCTGGCACTTGTCCTGAAGTGGTATGTTGTTTTGGTGTGTCTGGGGCCAACTGTGTGATTATTGTTTCCAGTTGTTTCAGCGATGTACCATATCCGAAGAACTTGTCTTCGTCTTCTCCGTGAACTGGGTCTATTACTTCTACCCCGGTACGCAACACGTTAGTGACACCTCAGTCTGGTGTTGTTAATGTCCATGGGCGGTCGTGATCACTAAGCATCTGCCTATCTGTTCTGCCTAAAAAAAAATGTTGATTTTTTTAAATATGATTTTATCCACAGATAAGTAAATCAATAATTCATTTCTGATCTGGAATATATTTTTAAGAAACCACTGCTTAATGAAGAATAGACTCCAAAAAATGGATTTAAGATTTTTTTCTCTGTGTTTATACACTTCAGTCCCAAAAAGGGCTCATCCAATTAGGTTCCATTCATAGGTACATACATTATATTTTCTTTATTTCCAACGATCTATAAGTTAAAAACTAGTTTTCATTTAAAGAATCACACTCCTTAGCTATACTAGTATCAAATATAATAAATTCTACTTCTCGATTCGATGTTCGTGAAAATATATGCAGTAACTAAACCACGTGTTTTAAGCAGTCAAAAATACATTTGACAAATCTCAGTAATGTCCTATAGTATCTATGGGTGTTTTTCACTTTATATTACAATGTTCTGTGTATGTTAAATAATAAAAAAAGTATATGATTTAAAAGTTTATAATCTGTGTGTAATCATTAACCTACATACCTTTGTATAATAGGTTACACGCTCAAATTATTTATCTATATCTATAGTAATAAATGTCCCTTAACGACATGATCTCATCTCATGGTCGATTTAATACTAAATCGATCTACCAACTGGTCATTACTGAACGTTCATCCAATCAAAATGTTTTATTTCGAACTGTGTAATTTATTGAGCTTCGACTTTTAAACGCAATCACTCCGCCATGTTTGTAATTTTGAAAAGAGAACGCATTATAACCATTACGAATCGACTTCCTTTTTTAAAATGTTTGAAATCAAGATCTGTTGCGGTTTGTATTATGCCAGTTGGAAATAGGTCTGTCATTAAAAAGAACATTTTAGATTAACTAAGCATGTTATCTTTTATAGTTATTACAATTCATAATGACTGCAATTTCTTTGTAAGCTGAACAAAAATGTGAGATTTATTCATGGTTTTTCGTATTACACGAACTTATTTCATGTTTATTGTATCGTGATTTGAATTGCAGAGAAGGTTTAAATATAATGTTCACTCTGTAACTCATTCCAATAATAGCTTGATAATATCTAATAAGTTGTTTTATTTTACGTTTGTTTGTTGGTTTATTACATAAGATTTACGATAGAACAAGATTTGAAGTGTTGATTTATCTAAAGATAATATTGGTGTAATTTCTGTTGCATTGCTTGGCCCAGTGTTTTTCAATTTTTCATTTTGCTTCTGCTGGCGATGCGACCTCCCGAGTCAGGCTTCGCGTCCCCTCTAAAGGTCGACCCAAAGATTGAAAACCACTGGTTTAACCTAAAGTATGGGAGAAAACAGTCACCTTCTCCACTTTGATGAAGAAAGTACCTTATCTTTTGGCAGTAAGAACAGCCTTAAGTCAGAGGACTTCGTGTGACATATTTGTTTAGCCGTTAAACTTATCAAGAAAGGAGAACGAGTAATATTAATAAAAAACAAAAAACCGACTGAGACAACTAACTTTTAGTAGTTAGTTAGTATATTTATAGTTATAATTGGTACTCTTTTTGACAATTTATAATAACACAGTAATATAAATTTTATTCCCCCTTTTGTTTCGTTCCCGGGCGCTATTTTGAAAATTTATATACGCTATGTCACTACCACAATTCTGACAAATACAACGACTCCTATGTCAAAATCTGTTCAACCGTTTGGGCTCCAGGGCGTGTCAAAGAAATGGACATACATAGAAACATACATACATTACTCTGCTTAAAAGAAAAAGCTTCAGATTTCAGACATAGAATAAGTTAAGGTTTGACATCGATCCTACCTGATGAAAAGTGGTGATGATGCCTAAGATGTTGGACACACTAACTTCACTGTCCCCTTGAAGACTCCCACATCGTACTAAGTCGAGAACACCGACGCAGGTAAGTTATTCCATTTATTTAATTCAAGGAGAGCAACCAAATGAGTGCAAAAGTTTAGATAGGTACAAATCAATTAATGTAATACTTGCCCAGTGAAAAAATATATTTTTAGTAGAATTACTACAATGAAATTTCTTAATAGTCTGCAGTAAGCAAAATTGTAATTTAAGTGTACATATGTATAGATTGCTATATATATAATAATATATAATATACATTCTATATGTATAATAAAAATATTTTTAATTTAAATGAATGTAAACTATTACAATTTACAACAATAAACTATGTAAGTAATACAAGTAAAAGTGGCAATCACACTGCAACCCAATATTTTTGTTTTTAAAAATGGAATCCCATTAAATGGCGCGCTGTGATTGGTCCGCCAGACGTAATGGCCGCCTCACGTGACCGCAAATTGTGCATTAGCTGTTTTATGATGGTTATACAATCACATTATACTCTTTGTCATCTTAGCTTTTATTTATTACAGATCAAATGCGAGTTATGGAAATGTTACATTTACTTTGTAGAGATAATTTGCTTGCCATTTTTTAGGTTTCATTACAAATATTGTTTTAAGAAATTACAATTTACTTTAGGAACTGTTTGTATTTGATATAGTAGGTATGAAGAGGTAATAGCTTAGTGGTTAAAAATTCGGGTTCGAATCCCAGGGCGCGCCCTTCTGACTTATCGAAGTTACGTGCGTTTTAAGCATTTAAAATGTCACTCGCTATAACTGTGAAGGAAAACATCGTGTGGAAACCTGCATGCGTTCATGCATGATGCATGTTTCTGCATGGAGAAATTGCAAAACTCATAGGTGTGTGAAGTCTGCCAATCCGCACTTGTCCAGCGTGGTAGGCCATAGCCTTAACCTCCTCATTCAGAGAAGAGACTTGTGCTGAATAGTGGGCTGTGATGGGGTGACATGATGATAGTAGGTATGTATGTAAAAGGATGTTATACCCGTGGTTTCACTGATAAAAATTGGTCTATGTGTGATTGCAGACTATAGTCTATCTCTCTGCCAAATTTTAATCAAACTCTTTTAGTAGCTTTAGTTAAAACTACAAAACAACCTTACAAACTTTAATGTATAGATATTTCCTTACAACCAGACAGAACAAACATTCCTTCTCATCACACTAACAAAGTGTTCTGAGTGGCAAATGAACCTGTCGTCTCGGCCTTTCTTTTATCTCCTATCCTATTTCTATCACCGACAGGTGAAGGTCGATATACTATCTATTCTATTTCTATCACCGGTGTTAGTCAATACCCGAGTGGACCCCAGCGGTAGACCACATCGGCGGTGATCAGTTAACACCAATAACTCGTCCGCTTCTTTGCCTGCTTATACCATAACAAAGGAGTAATTCAGTTAATAACGGGTTTTGAATAAACACACACACAAATATATGTAAATATATATAAAACTGGAACAGGTATAATTCTGTACATTAAGTATTTCTTGAAAATTTTGATGCAGGTAGCTTTGTTATCGATATAGAGACCAGAACATTTTTTAGACTATCTGTCTGTCTGTTCGAGCTTCACGCAAAAACCTCTGGACAGATTTAGATGAAAATTGGCATAGTCGTAGTTGAAAACCTGAGAATGGTTATAGGATATGTTTTATCCCAGAAAATGGCTTATTTGCCACAGGTTAAAATTTGTCTGGCGACTCCGAAACCAATGGACCAATTTAAATGAAATTAAGCAAGTTTGTGGCTTAGGGGTAAGGACAATGGCTACAGGATACTTTTTATCCCAGAAAATTTCTTTGTTCCCGTGGGATATTAGGTTAAACTTAGAATGGTAACTCTTAAACCACTCGACAATTCTTCTTTCGAACTATCGAAGCCAAACTTCTAAACAAAAGTCTGCGACAGCATATATCTACCTATTATGTGGAAGCCACTATGACCAAAATTGTGAACTATAAATTTAATAAAATCGGATACTATTTTACAATGCACATTTGGTATATAGGAATATTTATATGAACGGACCGGAATAGAATTATGAACATGACGCGAGCGAAGCCGCCGGCGGACCCTAGTAATTCATAAACAGAATATCACGCCAAGAAAATATTCCAAACTTTATGGATAAAAGTATGCAAAGTGAAATGTTATTATATAAAAGCAGACCCGTTTTGGGGCGTCCCCAGTTTAAGGACGGGTTGCCCCACTTGCCCCACGGGGTAATATCATAAAAGGATTACCCTCCGAGGTGCTTAAGCCTTTCAATGTTAATTTATTTGTTAATTTTTCTTCGCTGTAAGTGTTTTATTATAATCATCTTTTAACGTTAATTATTTCAAGGGTTTTTTACATTACTAACTGGGTTTGATGAGTAATTTGATTGTTTTATGGTCTGTTCGAATTTTTAAATGAAACTCACAATTTTTCCGAAGGTTTGTAAAGTGCGTTGTATTTCTTTGTTTTAGGTTCATAATTCAATTTATTTCATTCGTTTGTTTGTAAAAAGGCAAATTCATATAACAGTACCAATGAAGTAGATAAATATGCAGCGACAAGCACTTTTAAATTCTATTTAATTGCTATTAAACATTTCTCCCCGTGCTTTATGTGCCAACGTACATAAATGATATAAATAAATAAATAAATAAATGAACATACGACAATTTTCTAACATTTGTTTATTGAAAGTATAAACTTATAATCTTCGCTATTTTGTACTTAATTTTGGCTAATCCTGCTCTCAAAGCACACATGTTTATTAATGTATGATTATATTAGAAGCTTTGGTCTAATATTTTAATAACATAGATCACTTAATAATGAGATTCCGAGTCTTATAAAATGAATGGTTGAACTCCATACGATATAATTCCATCTCCCAGTTCAGTACTATAGTAGGAACAGATGTTGCTATATCGTCTGACGAAGTAAGCTTATATTAACACTGCACTAAGAGACGACGGTTGGCCTAAGCAAAATGCCGTTTCATAAACACAATTTTATTATAGGCTTTGTTTTATAAGGCATTATGTTATATGTTATAGCGCCATGTATTACTACAATAACAGTGCTCCGAGACGGTGGTAAGCGGAAGGAAAACCTCATTTCAAACCTATTTAAAAACCAAGTAAATATTTACCCAAGAATCATATTCTCCGTTCCCCAATATAACATAAAGCTATCAAACATAACCCTCCGCTGCCGTAACAGGAACCACGCTACCATATGAATCATAACCCCTAAACGGATTACAACCAATCTTATTACGCACCCTTTTCTGTCTGATGCCACCTGACGTTGCGGTTAGTGGAGCTAATCGGTTATGTTTTACGGCTTGTTTATAGCCTATTAGATTATTGTGTTAACCGTATTTTTTATTTTTTATAGCCTGAAGGGACGAAAAGACCGGCTACCGGTAGTGCTGTAAAATGAAGTGACCGGCTAGCTAGGAATAGAATAAACTTGGTGGCAAATAAAACAAAGAAAAACCGGCTAAATACGTGTCATCAATTAACGTTAAACCTCATCGAAGAGTTCTGAGTAATAAGATAAATAAAAGACCTGAGCACAAAAAGAATATCAAAGTAAAACTAATCTTCACAGAGAGTACAAACTAGGAAACTTTTTACAAGGTTTTTATTTCACTTTCAGTGTGTGTGTATATTTGTATGTTAGTATATTTGTTTGTTACAGGTCAAATCTTGCATACTTAATTAGACCCAGTACCTCTTACAATATGAAGCTGAAATTTTGCATGAAGTCTTCATCCTGATGACAATGCATTTATATGACAAGTATGACCTGATACTACATTCAGGATTGGTTCAAGACAAGGGAACTCCTCAACGGTTAACAATACAGTTATGAAATTTTGTGTGTCTCTTTGTATTATGAATCTATAATTAAAGCTTGTGTTTATGAGAATATTTTTAATAAACTTTATTCTAACACTAACCTATTACGTCTAAACACATTATTGAAGTAACCGATATATATTTATTTCCGATTTCTAGAACGTTTGGTCTAAGGGGGCGGATACACATCCTTATAAGAATAATCACTTAAAAACCTAGATATTCCGAAAAGAAATACCTAAAAAAAAAATGGTCTTTGTACAGCCATAATTATGTTAAAAATACACTACGCAACGGTGTAGATGTAAAAAAAACCATAAAAAGCACCTATGAATTGAAAGTAGTAAAATCTTAATATAAATATCTGATTTCTGACCTGGAGACAAGAATGTATCTATTCTGTCAAAATATCTGCTCGGGGTGAAAATCGCCTCGGGATTTCTCATAAGAAATGCACTCAAACAAAAAGGACGTCTCTTCACATTTCGCAAAAATACACCCATATTTCAAACACAAAGACGCAATTCTCGGTCATATCTGGAAATTCTCCCTGCGAGGGAGACGCCAAGATGAATGCCGGACGTCTAATTGGGATAACGTCACCCGGGATTGGAGAGATTACATCAGTCCATATATGTATGTCTTATAATCTATAGATATTCGTTTTGTCAAATAAAACCGCTTTGATATAAATAAAATTGTTAACAAAACCGCACTCATTCAAATGATTTTTTTTCTTTGCGTTGATTTTGTTTAAATTATATATGTATTACTAAATTTAATTATACGTAAAAACGAGTAATAGAAAATCGTCACCCACCCCTGATATTTCAATAAGAAACAGTGAATTCTCTGCAATTAAAAGACACAAGAAGATCATAAATTCTGTCTATACAAAATAGAATTTATTTGTTATTATGACTGATATCATGATTCAATGATGAAGTAAATTTCTATAAGCATATAACTTAAGACTCCATGGCCATTTCAAATACAAAGCCGTGACACTTGTTCAGTAACACACCTGCGAAGTAGACGTCAAGGCGAATGTTTGACGTCTAATTGGTCTTACATCACCAAAGGATTAGTGCTCCATCATTCTAAAATATACATTTGTCAGCGCTGGAAAGATTGAATCTCTTAGTTATTAAGAGATAAAGTAAAATTACACTCAAATAATCATTATTAAATTCAATTCAAATTATTATCATTATTAATTTAGAGCAATTCGATTAAAGTAAATTGCAATTTGTAGTGCAGTCAACTACAAAGGTCGATAACTATTAGACAGTTATCACAACGTTAACTAATCAACAAATAAAGAAATGCTTAATAAAGCGATTCTGGTTCATAAACCTGGCTGATATTCACAACATTCCCGCGAGAGAGACGCGAAGACGTATGTGTAACGTCTTATTGGGCTGACGTCACTTGGGATTGGAGTTCTCGCTCCATCACACCGATATACTCATTTATTAGCGCTAGGAAGATTGCCTCACTTATTAAGAGATAGAACAAAATATTTATATCAAATTACATTCGATTCATTTTTAATTTAGAGTAACTGAGTTGAAGTAAATTGGAAATTAGTAGTGCTGTTAAGTTCAAATGTTTCTTTTTTCTAGTGATCAATAGACAATTATCGACGCAATAATCCGTGAAGGTTTATGCAAGCGATTAAAACCGACTGTAGTTCACAAAACTGTCTTATATTCACAGTTTTCCCGCGAGAGAGACGCGAAGACGTATGTGTGACGTCTAATTGGGCTGACGTCACTTGGGATTGGAGCGCGCGCTCCATCACACCGATATACGCATTTGTCCGCGCCTCGCTTCCCGCATGATTTAGTTTCGTACAACATTGAATAATGAATCCTGTTGTTGTAACACATGTTTTTCTCAAAACAGCTTGCAGTACTTGAGTTTTGCTGTTTTTGTAAAAAGGATTTTATATTGGGTAGTAACGTGTTGTGACAGTAACATTTCAAGATGACACTGATGTATGCTTAGTGACTGAAAATAGTATCATTGCTAACTTTGAGTAATTTACAAGTAACAGGTTAATTTCCGAGCTGAGGCAGGCCTTTATATGACAGATGAATGTTTATTCTTGGATCATGGGTCTTACTTGGAATTTATCATACAGGGAATCCTAGTCGGAGGTATAGGTGTGAAAATATAGAATTATTGTATCTACAATGATACGATACATTTTTTTAGCTACTGTCGTTAATGTATCTAAGATTTATGTTCTTGATACTTGGTGATATTCGGCTCTTTCGGGTCATCAGGTGATGATTTGAAACGTTTAGACTTCTCTTGGATTGCTATTGCAAGTTTTAGCTTATAAACATAGGTTTACTTTTATCTTTTATAATTTTGGACGAGATTTAACTTCAAGATTCTTCCAAGCAGTTCCAGGCTTCTTTAGATCTTCAATCTACCTTCTAAAATTAATATTATCTTTATAAAAATACACAAATTTTCTCTAAGTACCCTCGTATTTCAAAACAAATCGCAACTCAGCAATCCAATTTTTGTTATCTGTGTAAATCACACTCAAATAAACCTGATAACACATAAACAGTAGCGGGCCTCAACATTTTCCAATTACACTGGACAGTGGTTCGAAACGAAAAAATGGACGGACAAAATCTCATGCATTTTGTACGCAACAGGCGTACACCAATTCCCACTAGTTACGCTACCAAACGAACCAGAATCGAGTGTTCGGGCTTATACAAAATGCATGGGTTGAAAGCGTATTGCAATCGGTGTACAGGTTTAGGCTGCATTCGGGAACACTGCATTCGGACTGCTGGCTTTATGGCGTTATGCTTTTAGTATGTGTGTACTCGCTTTTGCCCGGTTGCCTTTGTATCGTAATATACGACTCGCTGTCCCACCGGTGTGGTTTTAATTTCGTGCCTTTGTGTTTTACGAAACCTACGTTGGGAAATGTTTCGTGTGAGTCAAATAAATAATTTATTACCGTAGTAGATATTGGATATCCATTATTAATATTAAAAATAGCTATGGATTATTTATCGGGATATAAAAAGATATATGCTTATATGTTTATATATAAATACCTTTTACTTACTTCTTCCATACTAATATTGTAATGGAAAGATTTTATTGTTTGCTTGTTTGTTTGAAGCGAATAGGCTCTGAAACTACTGGAAAAATAAAATTGGTAATAGAATCCTTCATTATCCCTTATGAACATAGGCTATGAAAAATTTTCAAAAACGTTTGAAATGTTCAATAATACAATTCAACGTGTGAAAACAATAACAGAAAAAAGTTATATCGCATACTTTTCGCCAATCATTGACAATAGAGCACACTGGTGTTCTATAGAGGATATCTATAAATATATATAAATGAAAACATATTCTATGCCTAACTGAAACAGTTATGTGACAATAACTACTTTTTTCTGGTAACTGTTAAGAAGCGAAGAGAGGGTTGTTTCTCAGGGCAGTTCTTCTTTCAAATTTTAATGTCACTATTGTCCCTATTACAAATGTCAAAAGTGACTATTTAATTTGGCCTGTTTGCTCATTTTGCCCTAAAAGATATGTCTTCTTACCTTAGAATATGTATACATAATAAACAACCCATTTATTGCTAATTCCGTAGAAACTATATATTATATTTTATGCATTTTTATCATTATTTTAGTATCATTCTCTACGAATCGAACGAGTAGAAATCGGGTGAGAGACAAAAACATGGTGCGACACATTCGAACTCACTTGAAATGTGCAATGGTGTTTTGAAGATCGTTGTCAAAAATATAAATATCCTATAAGTGTATATTCATGTGGAGAGTATTGTATTATTTTTTTATGGAAGGCATCATCTAAAATAACCTTTATTCTCGGTCGTTCTCAAAAAAATCCACACGAAATTGCATAATCAATAGACTCCTCTGTAATTTGTATCACGAAACGATTCTATAATAAAGTGCAAAGTTATTCAAACATTATAACATCGTTTTAGATAACGTTAAGATGCTAAAACGAGGTTGATTACAAATGTTCCGAGATTAGATTGACTTGTGTCGGTGTTTAGAATTCTTGAAGATAACGATTGATTTTTAAAGCACTAATAGACAAGTGATTTGTATCTACTTAACGTTTATACATTCATACTAATATTATAAATGTGTTTGTATGTATTATAAATAAAGTGTTTATATGTTTGTCCGTCACGTCGAAACGGAGTGACCTATTGGCGTTTTTTATGTGGAGATAGTTGATGGTCTAGAACGGTGTATCCCAACGTGGGGCCCACGCCCCACAGGGGGGCAATTTGATAGTTGAGAGGGGGGAATTCAAAAATTGACTTGACATGATTTTAATCCTCCTTAAGTAAAAAAAACATTTATTTGATGTTAAAAGTTATGGAAAGTATAAAAATTTTACACAAAGATGGGGCATGGAACAAAAAAGTATACTGAAATAAAAAGGAAGGACTACAAAGGAAAAACTGGCCTAGAGAATGTCATAGGCTCCTTATTATCTAGGCACGCGGGTGCAGCCGCGGACGGATCCTAGTTTTATATTATGTATATGTTCTTTTTTTTCACTGTTTAAATTCGAAGCTAACACGAAATAGTACTTCAAATATGTTCGAAAATTTCACTCAAAGAGGAGGGTTGAAAAGGGATGTTGACAGAAAGGTGTACATAATGGAGTTGCGGGAAAAAGCTAGTTGATAATATAATACTTTTACGAAACGCTACCACTGAGCTGACTTTGACTTTGACCTAGCATGAGATTGGAGTTTGTATATTTTTTTTAACGTGTGGAAAGACCCTTGTCTCATTCATCCGACTACGGAAGGCCGGGCAGGTATGTGGGATTCGAACCCACTAAAACGACACGGTGTCTACGCCTATCGCTTTGGTGCCGGGACCGTGTGCTGCTCTCGCTCCACTGTCCCGGCGCGATGGCCGCTACCATGGCGGCTTCGGCATGGCACGCTCTCTAGCCCCTCTCCTTGAGGAGAGAGTTGGAGCGGTCAGCGGGATGATCCATCGGTCGTCAACTTCCCGCTTGGGTTAAGGCACGACCGACACCGGCGTGTTTTCAACCCGAGCCGTTACGTCGGACGGCGAATTTCCATATCCGCCGCCCGAACGTGGAGTTTGTATCTGATGCGCTGAAAATTCTTTCTTAACACCGTGACACAAATACAGAATTCAAACAATTTACCCTACCAAAAAAAGATCTACCTCTTCACATGAAATTCAACAATAAACAGACCTCAAGCTCAAAACAGTAGCATATCATTAAAACAAGCGATCATTAAGCCGCTTAAAATCATTACGAGTACACTAAAATGGAAGCTATTACGTCGATTTTTAAACTTAATTTCATTTAAACATGGCGGGATTATCTGCAATTAGGGTTTGTGTGACCGCAGCGGCCGGTGATGACAGAAACGGACGAAATTTTAATGAACGGAGCATGCGCGTAATGGGATGTTCTGGGTTGGACGTCATGTGAACATCTCACGATATAATTAGCTTTGTAAAGGAATTTGCTTTGCATGTTAATAATTATATCGTGTTGTACGAAGAAGACGTGCGTCGGGATTGTTAGTCTCAAAGATCAAATGCTGATTTAGGCCGTAACGCGTCGTGTTTTCAAAGCTGATTCATTAAAAACTTGGCCACAACGCGTTGTCTATACAATTCTGATTCAGGTAAAATTGGCCACAACGCGTCGTACCATCTTCGCACATATGTTAAGAACTATTATATAGGCCAAGAGCTAGACCACTACGCCACTCCAGTGAGGATTGGTGGAGGGGCTACTTATCAATCCAAGTATCGTATTATATTACTCTATGTTACGGGTATATTAGTCTATGTTACGGGTACACACGTTATATTATCCGTACGATCGTTTCAGCCGGGCTGTGATCTGTGTGTGTAAGTACCCGTAACTTAATATACACAGTCCATTTAAAATCATTGTGCCGTATGTTTTCGCTTCATTTTGTTTTTTATCATTTCAATTTCTATCATTATATTTCATAGTCAAACAATAATTTTGAATTGGTAAGAGAAAGATGAACGCTAAGGGCGAAAAAGTGTTTCGACGGGAATGCAAATCCCTCGGTCCCGGTTCTTATTGTTATATGGTACTTGTTAAACCACATCGGAGCCTTCGAGTATAAAAACTTTCAACTTGACCATCTTTCATCTATTCCAATTTCATCACGTTGACGTAATTCTAGGCCTCCTCAGTTATGAGGAAACTCCCGTCGGTCAATTGCTTATCTTGCAAACGAAAAGTGGTTACGAAAATTTGCCATAATTGCTCGTGGATTGCAAATTCGTATTATGCAAGCGACAGTCGTGCAATAGACATATGGTACTTATCGCGAATTCTTTTCTCACATAGTAAATAAATAAATATCTTTGGACAACTCACATACGGCCATATGACCCCAAAATAAACATTAGCTTGTACTATGGTGATCAGATACAATATCGTAGTTTTCATACGGAGTCTTAAAGTATTTGAAAATATTTTATAGCCTGAGTTCATCAAGGATAATGTATTCAACAGTACCATAGATAAAAAAAAAACACACCGGTCTAGTAGTTTCGGAGCCTATTCGCCTCAACAAAAAAACTAAAACCTTTTCTCCTTATATAATTAGTATTAAATTTGGTATTTTCGCCGCAAGTGCACAGTATCAATAAGCGAGACATAAGCAAGCCATCACATAAATGTACAATACGATGTTTTCTGACGCAGTGACTCTTTAAATTTGCTGATCGTTCGCTGCTCGCTTTATTTGCAAATTTTAAGCTGGCATACACAATCGTAGGTAAAACTGTATGCTAAATTGGTATTGTCGAATGTATTCCGTACTATATAATTGCAACTATTACGCTGTAATACAACAATCATTTCAGGCCACGGTAATTCTCTTCAATCGACATTGCCGGCACAATTTACCTCATTCCATTATTTTTCCTAATGAATGCATTGGGCTCGAGATAAACTCACGGATAATGAATAAAATGCTTTATTTTACAATGATTGTTTTATTGACAATTTTGTAAAGGTCCGTTCAGACCGGCGTGGGGATGAGTAATTTTTATGGCTTTTAAGAGTTGAGACACGGAATAAGGTTTTTAACACGTTATTATTAATGTGACTTGATAGCTGTTTGTCAAGTGGTTAGTTAACCTAACTGCTAAGTAGGAGGTCGTGGGTTCGATGCTCTTCCAGGGCAAACTTTTCAGTGACGAGCAGGAATATTTGTTCTGTGTCTTGGTGTAATTAAAATATTTATTTAAGTATGATTTATAAATATTTACCACTTGTCTAATGACCACCCTGCATGAACTACTAGCAAAAATATTTAAAAAAATTATATGTTGTAAAGAATTAACATGTCAGCATTTTTTTATCGATGTATACAGATAATAATTCTTATCAAAGTAATTAAGGAAACAAAAAAAACACAAAAACAAAAGACACCAAAACCAGTAAATTTTTGAAAATTCTCAATGTAAAACAAGTTTGGGCGACTGGTATACGTCGTATCTACATAAAATGGTGCTTCAATAATCGAACCTGGGACTTTGGTATATTACCAAATTAACAATAAATGACCTTATAAACTCGCATATCAACCTACTTAAGAATTATCGAAAACATTTTGTTAACTGATTAGTATGTAAATTCTCCTATTATTTAAATATAAAATCTCAAGTGCTACGAATTATTACTAGTTATAAATTCGTTTTAAAAGGTTGTCTGTGTGAATGTATTATCACGCTCGTCTTTAAGGTTCCGCATCCAAAAGGTGATAACGGAATTTATAATTCTTCGTTATCCGTCTGTCTCTATGTCCGTCAGTTCGTCTTTCAATCTGTAGTATAAAATTGTATAAAAATCTAGTTAAATATATAAGTTATATAAATACAAATATTTAAAAGAGGTAGAGCAGCATGTATATTACTCCTTCACGCAAAAATTACTGGACCGATTTGGATGAAATTTGGCACAGAGATAGATCGTAATCTAGAATAATCCATGTGTTACTTTTTGTCAACGTACCTACCACGAGGGAGAAGCCACGGAAGGAAAAGAGAAAATAATAAAAATAACATATAGTTACGAATTAAAACAGGTTGTGCGGAACCTTCCATCTGCGGTTCTTATTCACACTTGGCAGACTTAAAAGAAATATAGACTGCGAAATCTTATCATTAAGGAAGAGAATCTTACGTGCATAAATTCAAATCCTAAATGTATTTTAATTTTGAGGATTAACATAAGATTAAGAATAATATACAAATGTGTTATATTAAGAAATACGATTTTATTTTAAGAAGTACTTTGTTTTCTATCGTTACAAATTCAGGTTTGAGAAGAAATAATGAAAGAAACTTATCTGCACAAATCTTAATTTAAATATATATTTAAATATACTAGTTCTAGTAGTAGGTTATTGTTATATAACGACTAGGACCGATGGCTTTAAGTGCCCTCTGGAATCACAGATTCTTTGCCACTAGCGGTCAGGATGGGTACCACGCTTGCTGAAACCAGTTGTATTCTTAAAATGGACGGAAGACTCCGGCTTTGAGCGCTTCATATAAATTAACACTATTGAAAACTCAAGTATAGAATCTTCATTTATTACCTATTAATAAAAATAATTGCTTTATTCTTATTACAAATAATTGTTCGTATAATAGTTAATTGTATATGACATCGTTTATTATTTTATAATGTTTATAAAACCAGTCAGTTGGCATGACACGCCAAGTGCAATGTTCCGTAGTTACGAGGTTATATCATTGATGCGAAAGTTTGTAAGGATAGAGAGATGGTTGTTACTCCTTCACGCAGAAACTACTGAACCAATTTTCACGAAACTTTGCATAGATGTAAAATAGAACTTTTATAGCGAGAATTATATAGCGAAGTTTTAAATACCTTTTTGGGAAAAAAAGCTGGCAAGCGTTGAAACGATATGCTTAATTGTGTTCTTCATTGTCAATGGCACAATACTTTGCGTATGTTATACTTTTTATAGTTTTCTTGCGCTAAAAATATTGCTTATACCCGTAGTAATTACATAGTTAATGACTAGGCGAGTGTAAAATCATGAGTTATAGTGTTTTTTTAAGTAAATTAATGTACTAATGTAATTTTTTTAGGGTTTTCGAAATAACCATTTAATTTATTTAAAAAAGGTGACCTAAAGAAAAATATCGGTTTAAAGCATAATATTTCGCAAACGGATACCAAAAACATATTTCGCATGATAGCATGTTCAAAAATACCCCTCACGGTGGGATAGCCGGGATTTGTTAGTAAGGAACCCTAAAAATATATCTATATTTGAAAACTCCTAAAATTCCCCTCCAACCATTGAATACTTTAAATAAATATACGATGGTCGATCAGTCGGGTACTTACTGGTCAGAAAAATAGTTATTCTCCGATCATGGGTATTAATGTAACCACTGCTGCCAATCCTAGCAGTGACGAATTACATACACACTCATACCTTCGCACTGGGCAGCCTCTGAATAAGTTTTTATTTTATTTTTTAAGTTTATCATAGCAAGTATAACTAGCCAGTAATATTTTACAATATTAAAACTAACAATCAAAACGTGCACAGAGTAATGTAGATAAAGAAAAAAACGTGTACAGACCAATTAAAAATATTAATCAAACAACACTTTTTTAACACTATTCTGTACTATAATTTAACTTGCATCTGTCATCGTCATTACTCTGTACACGTTTGAACTGGCCGACCAATAGCTAGCGGTATAATTAATAGCTTGTAATAGGCTTTTTATAATAGTCAATTCATTTAACAACGCTATTAGTGACAATATAATAATGAATTGCGGTTTAAATATTAAAAGATGTAGTTTGGTTTTACGCTCTTTTTTGTAGAAATAAAATTGAATGATAAACAAATCTTTTTTATTCAGAAGAGAGTTAATAATAAAATAGTGTTAAATTAAAAATATAAATGCATCTGCTGGCTCACTGCTGCCCTGACATAGGCTACTTTTTATAAGCAAAAAATTTAAATTGATCTGTTTTAAAAATACACGGGAACCAAACCCATCAACCAATTTTCAAGTATATATACGAAAGGTTACCTAAAAAGCTACAAGATACGGCAATCTCCCTCTTCCCACTCTCATTTCCCTGCGGCATTATGAAAACTTGAGGCAAGCCAATATGCGATGATATGAAGGGGAGTTGATATGATACTCTCGCTATAAACTCCACGATATATGAAATGTCGTACTAATATTATAAATGCGAAAGTTTGGATGGATGGATGGATCCATGGTTGAAAGGATGTTTCTTACTTCTACACGTAAAGACTACTAAACGGATTTGAATTACATTTACTACGAGGATAATTGTCTGGAATAACACATAAGACTGCTTTTTATCAAAATAACACGAGAGCGAAGCTGCACGCTGACCCTTTCTTCTTCTCACAACCCATGACGGCCCACTATTGAGCACGGGTCAATTCTCTGAAAGAGAAGGTTAAGGCCATAGTCCACCACGTTGGCCCAGTGCGGATTGACGGACTTCACACACCTTTGAGTTTTGCAAACTCCCCGGCATGCAAGTTTCCTCATGATGTTTTCCTTCACCGTTATAGCGAGTTACATTTAAATTCTTAAAACGCGCGTAACTCCGAAAAGTCAAAAGTGCGCGCCCTGGGATTCGAACCCAGACCCCTTGAGTAGGAGGCCAAATTCTTAACCACTAGGCTATCACCGCTTTTTTTTTTGCACTGACCCTAGTTTTTCATAAATATGATTATCAAGTCTTTAAAAGCCCACTATTGTTCATGTGTTTCCTTGCTACTGAGGAGCTAATAACCTCGGAATCAATTCGCATTGATAGTTCGCTTCGATAGACTCTCTGTGCCAAAAATATCTTATCTTTATTATTTCGTATTTTAGAAAATGTATGTATTTCTCAGTTGTCTCATCTCCATAATACAAGCTGGAAACAGGTAACCCGCGTGTGAGTCTAAGAAATTTATTTATCTAGAAGTGTGTCCTATGCCTCCTCAGTTAATAAGAAAAATGCCATGCTCAATAGTGGGCCATTAATGAGTGTTCTACCCATTAAGTTATAGCAACTGGTCCCCATGGCTTTAGAGGATCTTCGAGGCACTTAATTCTAAAATAATTGTCGTTTATCTTATAAGATACAGTGAATTTTTAATAATAAATGAATAGTGTTTCAGATATTTTCATACTTGGTTCTGTCATGCTAAAAATAACTAATTATTACCTATTTTTATATATTTTTTATTAATTTAATTAATTTTATGTCGACGAAATACGAAAACTTACATAAGTAATCCAAGATTTAATGTGACTGAAACATCTCTTTATTTCAAAATAACTAAGGTTTTATAAAATGCCTACAACACTACAAGCCCCAGTAATATCTACAACACTATTTGTCATTTTAGTCTATCTGTCATCTGTCAAAAAATTCAGCACTATCCGAATGAGATACGTAACGAAATATCTTAATATATTATGCGTAACAATGAAATGTTAATCTTAGTTATCTTGCGACATTTAAGGACGTCAAATAATACACTAATACACTACCCCAGCTGGATAACAGTAAAATACGAGTAAAGTAGGCCAAACCTTAATATATTTTATCGTCAATCCATAACGTGAGAGGTTATAAAACTGGCCATATTTCAAATGTGTAAATATACGAGAGAGCATGAGACAGGGACCAACACATAAAATATTATATTGCTATTTATATACGCTTTAGTAAGATTAGGATGTCGAAGGCGTAAGGAGTCATATGGGGTGAGTTTTGCACGCATATGGAGTGAATTTTGCACGTATGGAGTAAGCTTTGAACGCAAATGGAATGAGTTTGTGTGCATGTGCACATGTACATTAAGTCTTGCATGCGTGTGGAGTGAGTTTTGCACTCTTTTGGAATGAGTTTTGCTTGCATATCGAGTGAGTTAGAGAAACGAGTTAGCACGTACATGGGTCTACGTATGGGTACGTGGGTCTAAATTAATTTAATTTTATAGAATCTTTTTTATTAGTGTAATATAGAAGCACTAATATAGTGTAATATGTTCAGAACTTGCACATCAAAATTAACAGAAGAATAATATATATATATGACAAAAAAGAACTGGGTTTCTGGCTCTTAGTCAGAAAAGTATAATTCATACCAGAAATGTATATATTCGGAGTAAATCTTACACGTATTAATTCTTAATGTAATGTTATGTAATGTAATGTT
>DWJZ01001233.1:0-24584 GCA_018249125.1 Asbolis capucinus
TTTTTCTATATCGATAACAAAGCCTGACTGCATCAAAATTTTCAAAAAATATTTATTGTACAGAATTGTCCCTTTTACCGCTTTATTATTAGTATATATTCAATAAGTAGTAAGTTTGTCTTTGAGTTTATTCATTACAAACATGCATAAGTACGTTTCATAATATCTTGATAACAAGGTTTATTAAAAATATTTATAAATACAAGCTATTATTATAGATTCCTAAAACAAAGAAATGCACAAATATGCATACATGTATTGTTAAACTTGTCTAGAACCAATCCTGAACGCTGTCAAGTAATACTTATCATAAAAATGCACTGACATCATGACGAAAGGATTATGCAAAATTTCAGTTCCGTAGTCTAATTAAACTTGCAAAATTTAACCCGAACACTTTACAAATATTGACGTACTAATATACAAACATACACTATATGTTAAATAAACGCTTGTAAAAACAACACGGATACCAGGAAATTGACACAATTTTTCTTTGAATTTCAATCGCACTTGGAATATCTAGTACATTATTAATGTGTGATACAGTGTGCAATATGTAGTTTTTCAGCAACTTTATCTAACTGGCAGCCCTATTTTTTTCAATAAAATTTAATATAATATATTTTTTTCCAATTTTCAAATAACGAGCAGGCAGCAAACGATCAGCAATAGACTATCGATATGTGTCAGAAACATCGTTTTACATACGCGATCACTAGCATAATAGATTGATAATACCCGAAATGAGCGCCAATATCGAAGTGGCAACATAATTATTATTGACATGTAATGTCAATTTCCGATCTATGAATAAACTACTGTTAAACTTCAATCATCATTGTAACCTATAACTGTCCCAGTACTGGGCTCAGGTCTCCACTAACAATGTGAGGGGTCAGGCCATAGTCCACCAGGCCGGCCAAGTACGGTTTGGTAGAGTGGAGTGATGGTATACAGTAAACTTTGTTAATGTTGTAATATTTATAGTATCGAAATAAATGCATTCGTTAAAGTACCACAGTAAATTTAGATCAGGTCATAGCTTATTAAGAATGAAATTAACTTAATTAAGAATGAATTTCGTGAGACAATAACGTATGTGTTTAATACTTTACTAAAAAATACATAAATTTTCGACGCATCCGACGAATGCTTGTTTCGATTGTGAATGAAGAAAGTAAGCAACAGCGGGCGAGGTCGGTAGTAGGACAAATGACCGCTAGTGGCAAAAAATCCATAAGCTTCCGTGCTTCGGAGAGCAGGTAAAAGTGTCGGTTACGATTGATATTGTCAGATATCATCCGTTAAGCCATGTCAGAGGCCTTCAGACACCATAAAAATAATTCCGACTCTCGAGTTGGCCACTAACCCAACCACCAATCCGCATTAGATGGAATCTAATCTAAGCCACCTCAATATGAGGTTAGTCACCCAACAGTGGGTAATCTTGCTTTTTATTTGAAACCATTCAAATAATAATGATAATTAAATCAGTCGATGTCAAAGCAATTCTACGATGTATTGAATTGCGGTTGAATTTCAACTACATACCTATTTTCACAAGCTTTCATTTAACTTGCAGTGTATGTTTGTATATTTGTATACTTGTTTATTACGGGTCAAATCTTGTAAACTTATGCAGCTGGAAATTTGCATACTGCTTCAGTTTCGAGGACGATCATTTTTATGAAACCTGATGCTAACGTTCAGGATTGGGTCCAGAGGGAATTTCTTAACGGTTAACAATATATTTATGAAATACTGTGTATTTCTTTGTATTAGGGATCTATAAAACCAAAGCTTGTGTTTTTAAATATTTCAACAAACCTTGTTTTATAAAAGTGAGCGCCCTGTATGTAACATACCTACCATGGAGTTCAACGGACGTATGTCGGTTGCTGACGTTGAAAAATGACTGCCCCCAAAAACATCGCTGGTACCGAGCATTTTGCATGGCCAGTTAAACTGCTTTTGTCAGAATATTGAATTTTCTGGGCTTCAAATAATTGCTTTATAAACTGAGTTTGAAGCTTCGGAGACAGGTTAGAATTTAACTGTAACGACGTTGCGGAAAAAGTAAAAGTTTGAATCTGTTTGGAAAAGAATACGCTCCTACCACTGGCTGATTACTGAGTATATTTATGGGTCCTAGTAACGAGGAATTCTAGAGCATACTTCACCACGCTGCTCCATTGCGGATTGGTGGAGTAGTTTATGGTTGCTTCTTGTAAAGAATTGTTGCCACTTGCGGTCACCCAGTCTCCTATCTCAGACTGTTCCTTAATAATTAAAAAAAAATGAGATCTAGATATTTGGAAATAATTTATCAAGTATATAAATAAGTTATCAACATATGTACATGTTGGAAGAAGGGGACTGATTTAAAAAATGATTATTATTTGAATTTTTAACTGGCAACATTTAATATTTATATAATTTATAGTGGCACCGTGTTCCTCGAGATATCATGGACAATGTTTTTCTATCCCTTTTAGCTACCACAATCAAGAATTTTTGTAAACGAAAAACATGGGCGTCTCATCCAAATGAAGCTACTCACGAAATTTTATCTTGACAGGACAACATGTGTAAAGATGTAGGACCCCAGATTATAACCATTTCGATAATTCGTATTGTATATTATGTCTTAGTAATATTTTTGTAATAGCCCTGTTTTGGTCACTGGTATTCTGATGTGTATATTTTATATGTGCGTCCAAGTAACTGATATACTGATACACACAAATGATGACAGGATATGATTTCTTACTCCTTTTATTCAGTGAAATAACTACAGTACAATGAAAATATATCGTATAATGCGTGCGTGTAATGTTATTGCAATAAAACGTTATGTATAATTGATAACGCAGTTATAGTCTATTGGTTTGAACGTTAGTCTCCGGAGGTCCCTGGTTGAAATTCTGCGACACACACGCAATTAACAAACTTATTTGTGTATCAGAAGTAGATTATCACTTGCTACGGTGAAAACATAGTGAGGAAACCTGCACGCTCGAGAATTCTCCATAAAGTTCTCAATGGTGTGTGAAGTCTACCAGCCAAAGCCAGCGTGGTGGACTCCTGTATCTCTCACATTGTGAGGGGAAACCCGAGCCCAGTAGTGGGACAGATATTCTACAGCATAACAATAGCAACACTTAACAAAAATGAGTTTTACAAGGTCCAAAGAACGAAGACAACGGGATCCACTGCATCGCCTGTATCTAGGTCTAACCTAATTTTACCAACTGGGTTAAGCTCCAAAAGGTTTAACTTTTTGATTCTTATTGCCACTAGAATAGAGCTGAGTTTCACACCAAATTATTAGTTATAAAACTTGAAAAATTATAATTATTATTGTATCTCAGAAGAGTTATATTTAGGTATAACAAGGCTTATTAAAACATTTAAAAACACAAGCTAATTATAGAGTCGTAATTCGAAGAAACACACAAAATTTCATAACTGTATTGATAACTGTTGAAGAGTTCCCTTGTCTGTAGCTAATTCTTAGTAAAGTAGCAAGTCATTATCATAAAAATGCTTTGTCATCGGAACTAAGTATGCAAAATTTCCGCTCCGTAATGTAAGAGGAAGTGGGTCTAATTAAACTTGCAATGACCCGTAATAAACTAATATACAAGTATACTAACATACTAATATACAAACATATACTGCAAGTTAAATATAAACTTGTAAGAAAGTGTGAAATTTTGTGCACAGTTGATGACATTTGACAGTTGACATTTTGAAGCTTAATATTTAGCGTCAATAATTTTTTTTAAAAAAGATTGTATCCTATTTATGAACCACTGATGAATATAGATGCTCATAAATAAAGACTGGAGTATACTGCGCTGCTC
Organism: Asbolis capucinus; assembly: GCA_018249125.1. Classification (NCBI taxonomy): domain Eukaryota; kingdom Metazoa; phylum Arthropoda; class Insecta; order Lepidoptera; family Hesperiidae; genus Asbolis; species Asbolis capucinus. The sequence goes on from DWJZ01001233.1 coordinate 3,870, forward strand.
TAGAGCGGATTGATGGAGTATTGAGACGTTACTTTATTATATAACATTCAACATAATTTTAATACGGTAAGGTATTAATGCCCTCGTCCTTAACATGGGTCTGTCTGCATACCGAGGAGGCCTAGAGCATAGTACACGCTACGAAATCTCGTAAGTTTTTAGGTCACCCCAAGGTCTCCGACATGGCTTAACGATGTCTATCGATAACAACTTGGACCAACGGCTTTACATGCTCTGCGAATAATGGCACCGCTCATGATTTTTTTTTTATATCTGTCACCTACATATTATCCAACCGCATCCACCGCACCCGTTCCTAACTTTTTCGGTCGCTTGCAATCCAAACTGCTGGGTTATGAACGAATAATTTCAGTCTACTCTTCGTTTTTCAATTCGATTTTTATTTATTTATTATACATACAGAAGTTTTAAATTGTATACATTACAGATCGTTGGCCCCACACTAGGACTCCCTGTGTTGTGGATGACCAACACTAATGCACGTTGCAAAAAAAAACATTTAGTACGGTTGTGCTAAATGTATTTTTTTGTATTTCGAACGCATTCATCACGAACTAACGGCGAGCTTTTGTTGGAAACTATTGCAAACATCATTGTATTTGTGCAGGAAAATAAAGTATTTCATTCATTGTTTTTGTTTTTGTTACAAGCTTTTATAGTGCCATAGTTTCTACGTTAATAGAGTTCAGATTGGTATTAACACATTTGCTGCGAGACGGCTTTTCATATACTTCCATTCCGTGCGGTACCCTATCAATTCATCCTGGTAGTGGAATGTTTCTAGTGCGAGTCAGGCAGTTATGACCTGGTGCCGTTTTTCTGACAAACACTCGAATAAAATCGTGGAATTTAAAGATATGTAGTTTTTTTGTACTGTCTTGTATTTGTTTCTACCATGTACTTATCTAACCCTAGCTTAGCCTGGGGATCCGGCGATTATACAGGTTATATTTTCAGGGAAGTAACTACCAGGCTTCTCATGCCTAGGATCACACTAGATGACAAAATGCCAGGTCTTAAAAACCGTGCCGTACCGAAGGAATGTTTCGATTCCTTCCATGCGAACCTGGCTGATTAGACATAGTACATTTTTTATACCATCGGCCAGGGCATTTAAATCAAATTTTAAACATGTAACTATCACTTTTATTCCTTAGAAAAAACTAAAAATACACCTACCGCACTGAGCGAAAGGACATGATTTTAGCGCTCACACTGGCTTAGATACGACTGTCAGATCGAAAAGACCTGGTTTCGCAATAAACGTGTTAATATTGTTTTAATTTTAATGATATTTTAAAATTAATTTTTAATTTCATACTATTAATTTAGTGGAGATTTTAAGAAAGTGACAGAAAACTAATATGAACCTTATACTCTTACATGGTGCCTAATTATAATATACTCGTAAATGCAAAAATAACTGTGTGTTGCGGTTTCACGCACAAACCACTGAACCGATTTTGATGAAATCTGCTACGGACTATAGGTTGAGCTTATTTTAAACGCAGAGGGGTTAAAACAGGAAAGAGAATTATTTTTATTCGAAGTTGCTTTTTAAAAACATTTTTCGAAAGTCAAACTACGTCATTGCTTCAAAAAATCGATACGTTAAGTAATTTTAGAAGAAGAAGAGGCAAGAAACTCCCAAGGCAACAAAAGTTTATACTCGTATAGAAGTTCGTCATTTATGAATGACGTGTTTTTTGTGTTATTAGATACGAGTAAGCGTTGGGAGCAAACTTTGCAATAAAGCTTTTTTCCAGTAATAGCACATTACTGGTTTAATGCCCGGTTCCGCGATATTGGGAATTTATAAATATTACAAGCTATTAGGAATTTATTTGTAGTAATTAAATTTTGATTACAATTCCTTTTATAGCTTTGTTAATTTATACTTTTACGTCATGAACATTATTAATTTTTAATTAAAAAATATTATGACAGCTACTGTTACTCTAAAATTTCGAATGTTATATTTCCGTTCAAAACATAAAACGAAGCACTATGAAACAATTTACTAGAAGACTTACAACCATTTTTTAGTCACATCTGTACATTTTTAAGGGTTAAAACTTTAAGCTTTGTATTTTCTATAAATGGACGACGACAAATTCTTATTAATTATTAAATTAAAGTGCGAAAGTAACTCTGTATGTCTGTTACCTTTTCACACCAAAACTACTAAGCCGACTTTAATGAAACTTGGTACATAGGTAGAATAGAAGATGAGGAAAAATATTAACTACATTTTTTTGCAAAAAAAGCCGGTTCGGATAATAGGGCATGAAAATTAATTGTTATCGAAAATTTAAGCATAATAGTTTGTATTCAAGTCCAAAATGCGGTGTTGACTATGGGAACCAAGGAGGGGGGTTGAAAAGGAGGTTAAAGAGTGGGGGTCGAAGAAGTGGGGTGAAGAAGGGGGTGTACCATACGGACGTAGTCGCGGGAAAAAGTTGTTTTTATTCATACCCTTTTGAACTCTATACTCGGTACAAACTAGAAATTTATATTGGTAAAAATTCCAGATCGAATTCGCACCCAGTATAGAAGCGACAACCATCGATACGTACTAGTAAAAGTAAAAAGTACCATTAAAAATGAAAATACTTATTCTACTATCTTATGTGCAAAGTAGGAAGACTAGAGAAACCTTTGGCGATCGCAATGCAAGGAGATAACTTAAAAACGACGCAAGCATGCTTGAAAATGCAGTATCAAATATGAATATAACGTATCAATTAATGTGTGAATAAAACTTCATATGTGTGAAGTTTAAATACAGGTTAAAGAATGAGAGAAGTAATTACGTCACAGGAGGCTCAATCAACACCTGGTTGTACAAACAGCCTCGCCTCGAGAGACCGGAGAGCGCGCGGTGGTAATTGCTGTTTGCCGATACAACCTCTAACGCTCCATTGACACTTCACTATGGAACGTTTATGATATGGCTGTCTGAATATCGATATTTTAGATATCGATATTTGAATTAGTAAGTAATATCATCGATGAGCTATTGATAATATTAACATATTAAAACCATCAATTCTTTGAGTAATTCAAACTAATAACACAGAATAAGTATTGATATTATCGACAATAGGTTTTGGTAGTAGAATATGTAACATTAGGTTCGGTAAGTAAATGCGAGCGAATAAAAGAAATAAAAAAGTAATTACATCACAGGAGACTCAACCAACACCTGGTTGTACAAACAGCCTCGCCTCGAGAGACCGTTAAGAATGCGGTGGTAAATCCTGTTTGCCGATACAACATCTAACGCTACATTGTCACTTCACTATGGAACGTTTATGATAAGGCTGTCTTACTATCGATAGTTTATGTATCGATAGTTGTCCTCGAACGAGTAAGCTATTATCGACGGAGCTATTGATAGTAGACACGTTATAATCATCCATACTATAGGTAATTTAAAACGATCTTCATTACAACACTATCGATATTATCCATATTATATTTTTTATTCTAATACAGGTACATTACTTGGAGTGTACATAATTATAGTGAGTAGCCATATTAGTAAAATAGGCCCAACTCACTATGAAATTTTTACCGACAGTAATTTTCTTTTTCTATTGACACTACCAATAGTACTGAAGCATATCAATTATTTAGACAGCACTAATATATTGCAGAAGTAATTGCTATGTCTTTATCCACTGTAATACCGTATCATATTATCGACACTGATATTACAGCTACTATTGAAGTCCCAGCACTATGGGTACTATTGATAGTAAACAATAGATAACATTACTAACTTTTGTACTAATTGGTACCAATAATTATTTTAGCTCGTCAAAAACATATTTATAATACTATGAGGAATTTTATTCATAATATCTCTTTATCGATACAAGATATTGTGACGTATAAAAATTATCTTTTGCTTTATCGGTAGGTTTTCCAGGACAAATTATCGATAGATCTACTATCGATAGTTACAACAATACGACATCGAACGCTCCATCGAGAGCATTATGGAACATTTACGATGGTGAGCGACTTCGATAATGAACTCATTTGATAGCTCGTTTATAATCAATTTTAAAATGATCGAGAACTTGTTGACTCGATTCTACTTGTAGTCTTATTTTCTGATGTATAATTTTTTTCTTTTCTTATGTTGTATTGAGTTACATAATATTCTACTACACAATTTTTAAATAAAATTTTTTGATAATGTATTTTTTAAAGAAAACAATATTATCCAAATGAGAAGTTAAAAAAGCATTACCCAAAAATGTTGACATATTTTTCTTTTGGAATATTAAAATATAAACTTCCATGCAGCCAGTAAAAAGGTTTAATGTTTTTTCAATAAAATGTTCTGTAACCATTTTAAGATCGGTTTTATTTAAAAAGCTAAACATCTATATTAAAATCATTTGACAATCGGTCTTCGGCCAACTACCCTCATTTCTTTTCTTTCTTTTCAACACTTTGTTTCTATACTTTGTTCTACACTTTCTTTCATTCTGGTCTTATTTAATATTTATTTTCTTCTGTGTTCAAACGAATTTCTTTATTCGAGTATATTTTTAAATTTATGTCATATCGAATATCGATACACCGTTACAAGGTTTTTTTACTGTAACATATTGTAATAAGAGCATAATTGGCGTGTCAAATAACACTTTGAGCATCATTATATATTCATTGTAATTCTCATCTGTATCATCGATCATCTCCTGTCGATAAACGACAGCATCCCCGCATGAGTCTAGGTATCGAATCACCAAATTGAATAAAATTTTAAAGCCCCATGAGAAAATATGAGAATTTTATTCAACGGTGGCGCGGAAAGACGTATATCTAAGTTTATTGAACGAATATGCGATGAAAATGAACTATTCATGTCTTGTAGTATAGAAATAGTTTTTAACAGCCCTTATAACGGTGTTGGGTCGACCTGTACGTCGATAGATATCTATAATTAATGAATAACTTATCAGTGTCCGTACAACTTTGTACATGAAAAATTTTGGAAACGACCCAAAAAATTCCTATTATCATAAAGGATAGTTTAAGATATCACGTGTATTTTTGAAATTTAAAATTCCAACTACATCACCACTTACCAGGTGGGACGCTAGTTAAGTATTAAGTTATAAAATTATTTTTTTTTGTTTTTTTTCCCGTGTGTATTAAATATTTGTAGTTTTGACAAAAAAATACGCATGATCTTAGCTGGGGGAGGGGATCATACAAGGTGACGTGAAAGCGTAACAAACACAGAAAATACTAGCGAGGAATATATTTTTGCGAGGAATATATATTTTTTTTGTAATAATGGAAGTGTAAATAGCCCGGCGGATTTTTTTGTTAACGACCGAAAAAGTACAGCGGGCGGGAGAATACGTGACGGCTAGTGGCAGATATTTCATCCAGTCCAGGTTGTTATCGTTAGATAGCATTCGCTAAGCCATGTCGGCCTTCGGGTGGCATAACATTTTTGCCACTTGGATTGGCCACTACGCCCTCCATCAATCCGCATTGCAACGTGGTGGAACTAGGCTCCCTCAGTATGCTCAGTAGCGTGTCATTGGTAGGTTGAAGCCATATGTTTTGTTGTTGTTCAGTGAGCTCCTGGAGTTTTTTTCCGCCGTCATTTTACAAACTCAGTGTTATATATTGTTTTTTTGTCGGCGATTGTGGTATCGGCTTTCGAGACATTATATTGCCGGTTTTTACAAGCTTTTATTGAACTTGTATATTAATTATTAGCTAAATTAGACCCACTTCCTCTTACACAACGGAGCTGAAATTTTGCATAAACTTTCCATCCTGATGACAAGGCATTTTTATGATAAACATGACTTGATACTACCTTCAGGATTGGCTCCAGGCAAGTGAACTCCCCAACTGTTGACAATACAGTTATGAAATTTTGCGTGATTCTTTGTATTACTAATTAAAGCTTGTATTTTTTAATATTTTAATAAACATTATTTTAATAATTTTGTTTATGAATTTTATAATTCATGAGTATTGTTAACTTATGCTTTCGAGAAACGATCGAGTATCTTCCGCGCTCACCGTCAGAAGTCGACTGTGAATGGCTTGAAAACCCAGTAGTGACGAAAATTCGCATAAAACTAAGTAATGAAACCAACTATTGGTATTCGCAACGCCTTATATATTTTTTACACCGGCTAAAGTCTAGACTCATTAGTGGCCACTGAAAAAGGATTAGGCTGTCGTTTTAATTTTTTACTCACATTTACATTTTAATAATTTACTAAATTACTGTTGAGGTCTAGATAACGTTTGCTTTTATGAGTTTTGTGCAAGCTAGAAGTGTAATAAGAATACCATAAATAACTTCTTAATTTACTATATTACATTTTTTGCATGGCTTCAACTCATCGATAGCCCACTAATGAGCACGGGAATCTCCTCATATTGAGGGGGCGTAGAGCGTACTCCATCACGTTGCAATACGGATTGGTGAAGGGCTCAGTGGCCAAGCTAAGTGGCAAAATTGTCATGCCACCCGATGGCCGATATGGCTTACCCATTGCTATCTAACGATAACAACCTAGACTGGACGAAATATCTGCCACTAGTGGTCACGTATTCACCCGCCCGCTGTACTTTTTCGATCGTTCACAAAAAAAATCCGCCGGGCTATGTACACTTCTATTATTACTACTAGATCATGGCGAAATTTTTATGCCGCCCGAAGGTCTCCGACATGGCTTAAGGATTGCTGTCCGATGGCTTTACGTGCCCTCCGAAGCACGGAATCGTTCATGACATTTTTGCCACTAGCGGTCACCCATCCTCTAACCGACCGCGCCCGCTGTTGCTTCACTTTTTCGATCGCTTACAATATACAACAGCTTACGCATAGGATTCCAACCAGGTTTTTGTTGTATGTACGTCCGTGTAAATTATATAACGAATTCCCTGCATCGGTGTTCCTTCAGATGCAAAGGGCTTCTTGAAGAAATGGCCCCAGTATAAAAGGCATCTTAAAAAAGTATAAGTATAATGCAAAATTTCACGTCTAAACTGAACTGAGTTTAATGAATTTCTTCTCTGTACGAAGTTTCATCAAAATCGGTTCAGTACTTCAGGTGTGAAAAGTTAAGAGAAAAAGTTATTTTCGCGTTTATAACATTAGTAAGAATGTTCAATTTATTAGAAAAACTTTCTAAAGTCCTTCGCCATGTAAACTTTAACTATGCCAAATTAAAACTCGTTCATCCGCGTGATATTCGTAAAAAGGAGTAAATAGTTTTTGTTTCACATATCAAATAGTTTTTGTTTCACATATCAAATAGTTTTTGTTTCACATATCAAATAGTTTTTTTTCACATATCAAATAGTTTTTGTTTCACATATCAAATAGTCTTTGTTTCACATATCAATTAGTTTTTGTTTCACATATCAAATAGTTTTTGTTTCACATATCAATTAGTTTTTGTTTCACATATAATTTCATAGTACCCAACTTAAAAAGTAGAAAAATAAAATTTCCTACTTTCATTCTCATTTTCCGGTGAAAGCGATGTTAATGTTACAGACTGAAATGGGGGAGCTAGTGTGCATTTTGAGGGTATTCGAATAACAATGTATTTTTACTGAAGGTGCTCCTGTGGTCTGAGAGGGAGCCGGGGCACGCATTGTCTGCTGACGACGTATTGTTATCCGAGCGTCCTCCAGGTTTCTTATGAACCTCTATATGATAGTATTGATAAAAATAAGGAAAAAATATATATTTAAGTTCTGTACGCGGGTTTGCTCGCGTTGTATGTTGGTAAAATAGTGTCTATGTATTTTAGACTATAATATATCCCACTGCCAAATTTCATTCAAGTTGGTTTAGTAGTTGTTGCATGAAGAAGTAACAAACACCAATCCATTTTAAACTTTCGCATTCATAATATTAGTAGGATAGGATCAGTATAGACTTAAATTCCACAAATCGCATTGTAGCCGCGAGGAGTATGCGCTAGAATTCCTCAGTAATGAGGAGTGACCTGCTCGGTATTGGTCTATTGGTTTCAGCATCCTAGAAATGATTCTGTCTACGAAGCGACGGGTCTCGGGTTCGATTCTCGGGACAGGCATTTGTGTGACAGATAAATACTTGTTCTCCGGTAATGGATATTCCAACCACGGTTTTACCCACATGGTAACAATTTAGATAAAAAGTAAAACATAAGTTGGGTTTCCAGACTATAATCTATCTCTGTGCCAAATTTCATTCGGTTCCGTTCAGTATTTTTTGTGTGAAGGAGTAATAAACATCCATCTACCCATCCATCCAGCCATCCATCCATGCATCCATCCATTCATCCATCGATCCATTCATCCATCCATTCATCCATCCATTCATCCATCCATTCATACATCCATTCATCCATCCATTCATCCATCCATTCATCCATCCATTCATCCATCCATCCATCTTCACCAACTTTCGCAATTGACAGGGAATATTGGTACAGGGGTATGTGTGTGTTTACATTTGTTGTTTTTATTCATATAAATACACATTCATCTGTGAGATGTTTCTGGCAACGTTCTCATATTAAATTTCCTTTACAGATGCCTCTGGCTTTTGAAGGAAACTAGAAGTAAAGATGAGGGAAGGAAAATTGGTGAGTTATTTTTACCTTATTTTCTTTAGTAACACTTTAGGGTGGTGTAACTAAACGGTATATACCCACGGAGCCCGGCGACGTGTGTCGATTGGAAATGGTTGAGCTAAATGTGCGCCTGTGTACTGCCCTCCGAAGTATGGAGGTCTTCATGAATTTTGTTGCCACTAACGACCGCCCCACAGTTGCTTATTTTGACAGGCCAGTTGGTCTAGAGGTTAGTGAACCTGACTGCTACATCGAAGGTCGTCGGTTCGATTCCCACCCAGGTCAAACTTTTGCTGTGATGAGCAGGAATGTTTATTCTGTGTGGCTGGGTGTAAATATCTACACAAGTATATATTTAAAAATATATTTATCAATTGTCTGATCACCAAAGTACAAGCTAACGCTTAGTTTGGCTTAGCCGTGTGTGAGTTGTCACAAGATATTTATTACATTTATTTATATGTACTTTTCAATTACATTCGATATACGCCACCGGCACAAACGCTTTTGCCGCTAAGGTATAAATGCTTCAAGTCAATATTTACCTAAAATACAAATACATTCAGGTACTCATTAATTGAATATTAATAATGTCGAACCCAGCCTGCGCTATAAGCATCGAATCTATCACGCTTGAAATATATTAAACGACGTTTTAAAATGAAAATGTCGCTTAAAATTTCCGAAGGGGAATGGCGCGATAATTTCGCTTCGGGTCGTTGTTAAAATGATTATGGCAAATACATCATGGCGGTGCCACTCGGCGATCGTGAAATTACGTACCAACATGAAAATTAAAGAGTATTTTATTCGTTATTCGTACCGTATTCGTTGGGAAACGTATCTCATTATGTGAGATGGGTATAAATTGAAGTGAGTATTTGTCAAACACTTTGCTGCGAGCGCGCGCGATCCGTTTCGAATCAATTTACGCGTTATATAATTGAAATCGAAACGTTTTTGAATTTAATGACAGTTTCGGGTTTTCTTTCATGTTCCTAAATAGAGTTTTATATGAATACTTGCTATTTTACCCATGGAACGGAAATCTACTATGTGTAAATAATTCGAGAAATTTATATTTGTTACAAGCTTTTATTTAACTTGCAGTGTATGTTAGTACATTTGTTTGTTACGGGTCAAATCTTGCCAGCTTAATTAGAACCACATCCCTTTACACTATGAAGCTGAAATTTTGCGCAAACCTTTCGTTCTGATGACAATAGATTTTTATAAAAAACATAATCTGATAATACATTCAGGATTGGCTCCAGACAGACGATTAACGACACAGTTATGAAAATCTAGGTGTTTCTTCGTATTACGTTTGTTAATTAAAGCTTGTTTAAATATTTTTAATAAACGTTATTTGTTTGTATCTGGTGTAGTTCTATCTGTTTGTGGTACCGTGTGGGTAGTTTTTGTCGGGTAGGTAAAAACGATAAAACTCAGCCATCATTATACATTTGAGGGAAGAAGGCGCAGAAAATTTTCAATTTCTGAACCTCAGTATTTGGTAACATTATGAAACATTATACGTATCATTTGCCAGGTTTTTTAACATATAAAAGTGTTACGATTATACAGTGACAGCATCGTCGCTCCTGATAAGTGTACTGAATACCCAAATTGAAAATTGACATCAGATTTCATTTAATGGAGGGTTCAGTAGACTGAGTTGAAATGTCACTCAGTTCTCATATATCTCGCATCAGTAGTCGTATTTTCACATTTAGTACGCTAATGTTTTTTTAATCACCCCGTGGATGTGGGATTCGGGTGTAATCAATTTTGCGGGTTTATACATTTTCGTTTTATTGCCTACCTCAGGTGCAGTGACTTTTTCTGGGGCTCGGTGTACATGTTTATATTATGTATATTCCGTTGCAATATGGATCAATACAACTATGATATTACCATATGGATTGTTGAAAGTATTAGTAGCCAATCCAAGTATTTAAAAAGCTTGAAGGCTTCACTAAGCCTAGGCCTAGCCTAGCCTAGGTATCTGGCAAAAACAAGAGGGACCATCGATTCTGTGTGTCCTCTAAGGCACGGAGGTGACTCATGCAATTTAACAATTAGCACATTCTCTTTTCGATCGTGTCCGCTGTTGCTTAACTCAGCCGATAAGTTACGACCAACACAAGTTGCCAGGCTAATAGTGCTTAAAACTTATGAAATTGGCTTATAAATACAAACAATATCTAATTACTATCATAAAATACCCACTTGTGCCCAGCAGTTTAAGAAAACACGTAATTAATTACTAAGCGCCGAATAAATGTATTTTCTCGTTTTTGTAATATTTTTTCTAAATTTTCAACTCTTATATCGTGGCGAGATGTTAAATAGCTTATGGCCTTCCTGGGAAAAAGGATTTTTCAATATAAAAATATTTTTTCAATTCGAATCAGTAGTTCCTGACATTAGCGCACAACCATACGAAAACAAACAAACAACAGCTTTATAATATGAGCTTAAAATTGCATTATATTATATCACAAAAACTATACACTATATTACACAAAAAGATACTATACACTATATTACATAAAACGATAACAACATAAAACGTATATTACCTCAAAACCGCTTACTTAAAATTTCTTTTACAAAACATATCTTACAATTTAAAAGGTAAAATAATTTCTCTCGTTATGACAACGAAATAATCAAGGCTAATGTTTCAATTCACGAACCGCAACAATGCGACAAATTGCCCGAGATTTCGTTCCATTGCGTCTAATGTGGGTACATAAAACATGTTGTTTGTATACACAATGGGCAAGCAACCTCGACCCGAAGAAGATTCCCGCAATTTCGTACTACTTTGTCTCCATTGCTGGCTGTCTACGAGCAAATGAGATATGAACAGAGGAATGGGAAACGGCGTACGTTTTTCATTGTTTGCCGTGTCGGTAACTTTCCTGATTCCATTAGTTAAACGTCGCGGTACAAACAATTAGAGTTAAGTTAGTCGATAATTAATATAGGAACATCTGTTAGTGAAGTCTGGATAGTTTTTCTGTTTTAAATTGGAGAATAGATTTTAATTATACCGTTCTTAAGTTAGTCTTAACTGTATAAATGTTTACGCGCGTGTGAGTATGGAATGATAGATGTTTGTTACTCCTTCACACAACAATTCCTGAACGGATTTTAATTAAATCTGGCAAAGGAATAGATTGTAGTCTGGTATAATACGTAGGCTACTTTTTAACAACGTACCCCGCGGGCAAAGCCGCGGTCTGACCCTAGTTCATTCTTAAATCGAATCAAATGTTACGCCGTTTTTGAAAGCACTAAATTATCATCTGTTAATTAAGGAAAGTGTAAAAATATTTTGTAATGAAAATTTGTGAAAGCAGGTTATACATTTAGATGGGTTTATTAAGTTCCAGAACGATTTTTCTCGCGTCCCAGAAACTAAACGTCTCTCTCATTTCTACTATTTATGACTTCTTTTCGTTTTCAAAGGAGAGATATTGCGCTGTGTGCTAGTATTTGAGGAACAAAACAGTAATTCCCGCAGGTTTTGTCTTGGGGCGAAACCTCCCTACAAAATGGAAAGACAGCTCTACAAAGAGGCCGTATTTACTCGTAGTACCGGCTTTAAACTTCAAAAAGATCATGTTGGGTTATTCGCGTGTAATTTACAGCAAATGACTGGTCTATTCGGCAATATATAGTGTAAATCCTTATTTATATTATAAACTAGCTGTAGTCGCAGCTTCGCGTACCCGCATGATTTTTTTTTACCAATGAATCAAAAAATCCCATACAAACTTTCATCCCGTATCCCAAGGGATGGATGAAAAGTATCCTAGATGTTAAGTATTTATTGAGATTTAAAATCATTAGAAAAATAATCACTATTTAAGAAGAAAGTATGAATATTGTGTATGTTATCTCCTGACTTTCATTTTGTGAAATAAAGGATTTTGACTTTGACTTATTAAGAGGTATTTTAGTACAAACTTTAAATTCCCCATTTTTATTCTTTAAACGATAAAATTAAAATTAGCGCTGAATTTATATTGATGGTGTCATATTAAGAATATGAAAATTTTATTTCAAGGTAAATACATACACGTGCCTCAGGAGCTTGTATCAAAACATTTTAAAATATTACATTATTTTTCCTTTTTTACTTTTTTTACAATTTGTCAAAAAACATGTATTTCTTTAATATAAATAAGGAACCTTTGTTACAAATTTTAAGCAGATCGGTGGATATATAAGAAAAATTCCATATAAACTTTCTTCCCCTATTCTAAGGAAACCCCGGAATGAATCATTCGGGATAAAAAGTATCCTAAATGTCAATTTAGGATATAAGTCATAATTTTCCTAGGTTTTATCAAAATCTGACAACGGGATATCACGTGATGCGCATTCAAACAGACAGACAGTAATTAAAAAAATATATTTTTTCGTGCTCTATCTCGATATTGGTGTGCAATAAAAAGTATTCAATGTACAGAAAAAATGCACATTGACTTTTATTATAGTATAGATGCGAAAGTATCTTTGCCTTATACCTTTCCACGCCTAAACTAATGAACCGATTTTGATGAAACATTATATAGAGGTAGAATAGAAGCTACTCTTACGCGAATAATGTCTTGAAGCTTTTCACTATCAAAGATACTTTGTATTCATACAATAGGGTTGATGTTGGCTTATATGAAAAGGGGGGGTTGTGTTGAAGAGGTGTGTCATTGGAACCATCGTTAACTACAATATGAAATATATTCCGATCGCGTCAGTCTTTTAGTGGTGTTTCGGAACTTTGATTGTTTTCTTACTTCCTCTCCTCTCTGTATCCCTTAGGATGCCGCGGTATGTAATAAAAAAAATCTCACATTTCATCCCTTTAGTATAGTTGGTAGTGACCGTGGCTACGAGGCCTCGGGTTTGATTCCCGACAGAGTCACTTATTTACGTTACAGGTTCTAAACAGGCAAAAGGTCATATATGACCACGACGATAAGTGACAACGCGTTACCGTCCCGCACGCAGCGGGAAATAAAAGTAAGGAGACCATTAGCGGAAGCAGCCAGAAGCAATAATTACCCAATTATATATCTATACTAATAAAAATTAACGGTTTGCATTCTGTACATTAAGTATTTTTTTGAAAATTTTGATGCAGGTAGACTTCGTTATCGATCTATATCAATAATAGACCAAAAATTTTTTTTTTTGGATTTATTTTGTGTCTGTTTTTTCGAGTTTCACGCAAAAACCACTAAACAGATTTAGACGATACTTGGCATAATCGTAGTTTAAAACCCAAGAATGGTTATAGGATATATTTTATCCGAGGAAATAGCTTAGTTCCTGCAGGATAACAGGTTAAAATTAGTATGGCAACTCCGAAACCTATGGTCCAATTTAGATGAAATTTTGCATGTTTGTAGCTTATGTACGGATAACTTTTTATCCCAGAAAGCTCCGTTTTATCCTGAGGGATGGTAGGAAAACTCTTGTTCCGAAGCGAAACGTGGCCAATATCTAGTAAAGATTATATTTAGGTTACTCTTATATTTTGATTTTAAACTAGATTAATCGTGGACTCTATACATTATGTTACGGGTACTCATAATATATGTTGTCGCTGATATCTCGACCCTGTTACTGAGATCCCGGCGTGAACTTCTAATAATAAATAATACTACCCGAAGGACCGACCACATTCGCTGATGGTCAACTTCGCTAATCAAACGTGATCGCAATGTATGAGCGCTTCGGTAGAACAGGATAAAGTACCATTGATATCTTTGTAAACATAATTATAAACAGTTCAATGTTTACTCATTTCTGGTATCGTGTTACGTTTGGCGTAGTAAACAAACAATGGAGGAAATGGTTTATTATAGGAAGAGCTACGACATGTTAACATGTATTTTACCACCGATTTACATACATATTGTTACGGCAGAGGGTTGGGGATAGGAATACTCTGGTTTATGTAGATGGTCTCTTTATTTAAAACTTACTTCAGGACAACCACAGGCACCAATGTCTCTGCACTAATTTCGCAACACTCACGTCACTACACTAACGGCACTGTCCTCACGTCAGTATACTCGCGACACCGTACACTAATAGCTCTAGTCACTTCTAACTTAATTTCTTCTCTCTCCTTTCCAGATTCGTTTTCTAAACTGTACTGCCCGCTCCGTATCTCCGACCGCCTTATATAGCCCTACTTTCGAAGGAACATTCTAAATTCAAACATTTTTAAAATTTCTTCTATCCTGCTCACACTTTTGCCTTCCTGTACTTTCCAGAATTATCTAGAAGTTCTATTTTTATAAAATTATATACTATAAAAACCAACATAAAACTTGGAATTCGAACCATGAACCTCCGCTTCGATAGTCCGACCATTTCTCACAGAGCCATGTAGCTCTGACAGCTTGCGTCGAAATTCGTTAGCAGCTGAATCTACGCGACAATATTAATCTATCGTTCCATCCGTACATCTTATAACATCACTAGTCTGCCTGTGATTTCGCTCGTGTCAAGTGTTGATATACATATGTGTAAGTTATCCCAGACTATAATATATATATGTTTGCCAAGTTTCATTTTAATCCACTCAACGGTTAGTGCGTGAAGGAGATGTAATGATAAATACAATTAAACGTGCACATCATCCCAGGGGATCTAAAATCAGGATAATGTCTATTCTATGTTTATTTTCTGCATGTGTTCTCTATGTGCCAAGTTTCATCTTAATCCGTAAGTGCGTGAAGGAAATAAAAACATACAAACATCTAAATATCTTCACAAACTTTCACTTTATAATATTAGTAGGATACACAAATGCATCGTTTATAGCCTGATGATTGAAAAAGTTAGCAACAGATGCAGTTGATTGGTTGCGGTGGATGGGTCATCGCCACTGGCAAAAATTTTAAGCGCTTCGGAGGGCACGTCTTTACGTGCCTTACTGACGGCTTTCCCGTTCCCGGTCCTAAATAGCAATCGTTAAGCCATGTCGAAGAACGGGTGGCATAAAAAACTTCATCGCTTATACATCACTCACACGACCACTAACCTGGGTTTCTCTTCACTCACAATGTGAGGGATGCAGGCCACAGTTCACCATGCTGTCAAAGTGAGGATTAGTAGACTTCACACACCTGTATAAAAACCACTTAGGTTTTACAAACTACTACTTTAAATATATTAAATAAATATCTTTGGACAACTCACACAGCCATTATGTTAACTTATACTATGGTTATCAGACAACTGATAAAAATACATATATACGTTTATATTCATACTTATATAGATACATACAGTTATTTATATTACATGTAAATGATTAACTTTTACCTGTCATCCCATGGGAATAAAACTATTGTCGGGATAAAGGGTATCATAAGAGTATACAACATTATAAAGTATATAAAGAAATATCTAGTTTCATTTCAATCAGTTTTCAGCGTTGCCATGCCAATTTATAACCTGTTAACCTGATAAAGCTGCTCCCGAGCTTGTATCATATGACCTTTCTCGGTGGGTTATCTAAAAGAATTTCATTTGGGGTTTTCAGTAGTTTCTGAGTTTAGTGCGTTCAAAGAAATCCTCAGATTTATGTTATTAGTATATATGTATTTGGCGCGCCCGATTTCAGTTTTATATTTAGGTTAGTGTAATGTACAATTTGTCCCTTTTTTGGGTTAATTTTATATTGTATTGTTTATTTATTGATAAACTATTCCTGAATTAATGAAGTCGAGTTGCATTTTTTTGTTAAAAATCTTTTTATTTTTAGTAACTTTTAACTGAAGGGAGACCCCGGTCATTATAATTTTATCCTATTTTGATGTTGTGTTTTCTGGGACTTTTTAGGTTTTTATCTCGTATTTATTAAATTTGCTTATTAACATAGGTATACATTTATTTGATACCACATCAATTAAAAACTGCTAATGAATTTTTCAGATATTTTGAAACAAGTGAAAGACACAAAGTTTTATATTCAAAACTGACGAACTTATACAAACTTTCATTCTTTATTTCAACCCCTAAGCGTACTTTACCCGCAAAAGCGCAGTTTTGGAATCAAATGTAATCTGTTATTTTTAAAGTTGTGATGTATCTCTGTACCAAATTTTATCAAAGTCCGTTCAGTAGTTTGGGCGCGAAAGTTAAACAGACAGAGTTGCTTTTGCATTTTACAAAAGTTTATTTACTAGATATCACATCTAATAAAATTATAATGAGAAGGCCACAATTAAATTTATTTAATATAACACACCAACACACTTGCACTTACACATACAACAGAAGACTGAAAAGACGAATAAGGTATACTAGTTTCAAGCTGTATTGGTGACCTGTAACTCAGGTTCTTCGGAAACTTACTTCAGGCACCATGCTCTCACAAGGCACAAGGGCAATAACAATTTGACAGGCCGGTTGGTCTGTGGTTAGTGAACCTGACTACTACATCGCAGGTCGTGGGTTCGATTCCCACCAAGGTCAAACTTTTCTGTGATAAGCAGGAATGTTTGTTCTGTGTGTCTGGGTGTGTAATAGAAATATCTATTTAAGTATGTATTTCAAAGTATACATATGTATATGTATGTTTATCAGTTATCTGATCACCATAGTACAAGCAAAAACTTAGTTTGGGGTCAGATGGCCGTGTGTGAGTTGTCCAAAGATATTTATTTAATATAACTTAGCCTTTGTAATATGAGAGTGAATAAATAATTTTTATGTCTAATCGTAAAGGTCGTTTGGGATAAATCTTACTATCCTACTAATATTGTAAATTAATGTGAAAGTTTACAAAGATGTTTGGATTTTTGTATTTCCTTCATGCACTAACCGTTCAACGGATTATAATGCACATAGATAGAACACATCCAAGAAATAAAATAATAATTATATCCCATTTATATTATCCCCTGGCATGATGTGCACGTTTATGTGTGAATGTTTGTGTGTTTTCACGTGCTAACTGTTATAGCATTAACATGAACCTTGGCTTACAGAAGTGTAGGAAATGTATATAGAATTTTAACAACATATAATGTGGGCGAAGCCGCGAGCAAAAACTAGTGATTATAAGAAAGTTGGGATATGGTACGTTGTTGTATATCTTATATGTCCGTGTAAAAGAATTTTTTTTTGTTGTTAATTGGCTGTACCCAGCGCCCGTTGCTACGCATTAACTCATCAACCATGTTATTTTATTAGCAGCTATCGATATAATTTTTGTACCAAAACCTTTTCCAGAGTACTTTGAACAAAGTTGCTATAGACATCAGTGCTCTATATCCTATCATTTTTAAGTCTAGGACAAACAAACATACTCACTAACAAAGTATATTATAGATTAAAATTATTTTTGAAATTAGTTCAATAATCTATGTCAACTTTCGTTTACTAAATCCTTAATTTTCCATATATAATTGTCCTTTCAAACTTCATCTTCGTCATTTCAGTTTCGGGGTACAGGTGATTCTCCTTCAATTGAGTTCTTGAGTTCATCCAGGGCAAATTGACATTCTTAGAATCTTCAAAACATTCAGCTAAATACGAAAAGTCAGGCAAATTATCATAAAAGTTAATTTCAGGCCAATATTTCCTTTCTCTCCCGACGATATAACTCTAATATATAACCGTTTATATCATAACATATTATATTTGTATATCACTGCAACTAAGGTCGTATTAACATTGAATGCTCTCTATTCATAAGCTGAGTCAGTAGAGCCCTAAATAATTAAACAAGCACATGATAAAATATCGTAATTTATATATTCTAGAGAGCCTACGGTTGAAATTCAACCGCAGAAGAAATAATTTATCATTACGTTAATACTGATGTTGATAAACGCCAGTGTTTTAAAATCATGGTCATGTGTGTGAAATTTCTATTTTGTAACAATACAACTTCCAAAACATTTTTATATAATGCTAAAAAATTGTCCTCGCTTCGCTTTGGAAGAAGAGTTATCCAGTGGTTTCAGAGTTGCCATACTAACCTTTTATCCCACGGGAAAAAAACAGTTTTCTGGGGAAAAAAGTATCCTATAACCATTGTCCTTACATAAGCCACAAACTTTCTAAATTTCATCTAAATTGGTCCATTGGTTTCGGGGTTGTCATATTAAATTTAACCTTGTATCCTGAGAGAACAAAGCCATTTTCTGGGATAAAACCTATCTTATAACCAATCTCGGTTTTTAAATTTCGATTATGCTAAGTTTCATCTAAATCAATACAGTTGTTTTCACGCTAAGCTTGAACAGACAGAAAGTCAGACACAGACACTCAGACAGACAGACAATAAATCCAAAAAACACGTAATGTACAGAATTGACCGTCTTACAGTTTTATTAATAGAATAGATAGTAGCTCTCTGAACTTCTCCTCCATATAAATTTGAACTGTGCTAAATTTCGTAGTCCGCGTAATATTCGTAAAAATGGGTACAAAGTTTTTGTTTCACTCATTAACATATAGATTCTAATGTTTTCTTAAACAAGTCATACTGGGGTTGTAAACTGTGGAATAATAGAGGCGTAACGTCGCTGGCACACCGGCTCGCAAAGCTTTGAGGGAATGAGACACTGCGATTCATTCTCGCATTTAAAAGCAAGACTGTAATTTCAGCCTTTGTCTACTCCCCGCGCGGGACGTGCGGAAATATGCGCATTCAAAATGGGTTTTTATCTTTTTTCAAGTGGTACGCTTTAGTTGCGTGGTCCCTTTTGAATTGTGAAAGGTTGTACGCAATGGTAGCCAAGGTGAACGTTGGTCTCCCGAAGGGCTATAGCGCCCTTATATGAAGAAGCATAAAATTTCATAACGGTTGAGGAGTTCAATTGTCTGAAACCAGTCCTGAATGTAGTATCAGGTCATGCTTTATAATAAATATGTATTGTCGTCAGGACGGAAAGTTCACGCAAAATTTCAGGTCTGTAGTGTAAGAGGACGTGCAGGTAGGTCTGATTAAGCCTTGCAAAATTTGACCCGAACAAACAATATACAAACTATACAAAACAAACAATATACAAAAATAGAAATATACAAACATACACTGCAAGTTAAATAAAAGCTTGTAATACTGCGTGCATCAACACATCTGCTGCTCCCTCTGTTCTATAAGTTCTAAGTTCTGCTCTCTGCTCTCTAAATTCTGCTTTGACTATGCCTTATACTGGGAAGATCCTTAGGTCTACCCACAGAAGTGTGTATTTTATTAGTACCAGTACAGGGATGTGTGTCTGTGTGCGCGCGTCTGTCTCCATCACATCCATCAGTTGGTTCAGGTATTGCGTGCGCTACGAATTCCATCAGACTTAATGATCGAAACGATTTAATTGCCCGCCCTGACGTATGTACGACTGGACATATTGTTTTGGTACAAATTGTTTGTGCAACGTGTGACCTTATTCCGTCGAAACGTGACTCGGTCAGTGTACTCTTGAAAAGCAGTATTGATTTTATTGCGCACGCCCAAAAATAAGTGCGATCTCATGGTACACGAAAATGGCAATTTATTTAATTGTTATGAATAGGCCGCGGATGAGGTTTCATTTGTCGGATTAACGAATTCAAATGAAAGGGCCATCTGTGGTCGGATGAATATATTAAGCCATTTGATAATGTTTTATCATTTTGTTAATAGAATAATTTATATTGTTGCTCAGTTTCTAACTTTTTTTGTGGTTTAATTTTCATGGTCTTAAAATAAATCCTTCTAATATTATGGAAACGAAAGTTTGATGGATGGCTGTCTGTTACTCCTACACGCAAAATCCCTACTGTACCGTACTTACCTCGTGAGCGAAACCGCGAACGGTAACTAGTGTTACTTGTATGTATATTTTCTATGATATGTTTAATAATAATTTCAACAGGCAATCGGAAAGAGTTTGCCCTTCTTATTTTAAATGTTCTTTTAGATAGATATCTCTTAACTACATTTCGATCTCAAGCTTAATTCTCGAGAAAAGCAGATAGGACGGCGCAATGTATTAAAATATAATATTATTAACCTTAACTTTTACTAACTTCTATTGTATCG
>DWJZ01001234.1:0-24580 GCA_018249125.1 Asbolis capucinus
GATCAACTAAAGAACTATGCGAATGAGAAAGAAAGAAAAAAATATATAATATATATATGTATATAGATATCTTTATATTTTTTCGCGATAAAAAATATGTTTTTCTCATGTTCTTTTTTGTACAAATTTTCATCAAATTCGAGACAGTCAAGCGTGAACGCGTAAAAGATAACCAGAGAGAGAGACTGGCGGTTACTCTTCCATTTATTATATTATTAAGAACGCGGAATAAAATCTACATCCACGTTCTGTATCTCTAGAAGACAACATACTATGTCTAAAGCCGCACTCAAAAGTGTTTGTGATTAGTTATATCACTCCTTAGTTTAAATCAGTAAACAAATTCTATACTAAGCAGCGTTTTAAGTAAGCATTAACTCTGAATACGCAGATAAATACGTACAAAATATAAAAGAATTGAAACAAAATAGAAAGTTACCACTCAGGTAATAGGTTACTTTGTACGACAAAGTATCTTCTATCGAGGCTAGTGGCCCGTTCTCCTGTTTGAGAACACTAAAGTTTAGTGTTAAGGTAAAACTCTCGTAAACTCGATAACAACCTGTCATATCCGAATTTTCATATTCATTGACCATAAAAATATTTTCTATTTTGCAAGATTGAATTTTCTTAACATTGTTTGATGCGTTATTGTCTGCTAGAGGAGATCCTGTGAATTTTATTTTTTAAGCCAAAGTCACAATTCTTTTATTATAGGTATTAAAAACCCACTTATGAACGTGAACATTTTTTTTTTAATTTACCACCGTTTCGGATAGGTGCTATTTTGAGAAGAATAAACGGATTTTTTTATAAACAAGCGTAAGAACCAGTATATTGTCGGCTTGGTGCGACTGTAAGGGATCGAAAAAGTTAAGCAAAAGTAGGCGCGGACGATAGAATGAGTGACCGCTAGTGGCAAAAATTTGATGAGCCCTTCCGTGCTTCGGGGCATGTAAGGCCGTCGGAGGCTTTCAAGCGAATAATATACTTTATTTTCAATATTTTGCTAAAGTAATTATATCACTCAATAATAATAATCGTAATTAATCAATAATTAAATAGTAACTAATTAGTAACGTATAGGATTAGGAAAGTATAACGAAATGGGCCATACACATACATATACTATTATCCCAGAAAATAAAAAGGACTTTTTCTAGTAAGACTTTGCGAAACAGAGGTTAAAGAATTTCTTCCGAAGCGAGGGTAGTTACTGTTCTATATTTCCGTGAATAAAAAAAACATGTTTAATTAAGATAGAAGTCCTTTGCAGTTGGTATATGTTCAAGGAAATAATGATACGAGAAAAACTACAAAGCAATAATAAACAGTTGCTTTTGAACATTTTTTCTAGTAAACTACCAAGCGAATAGACTGATACCAGCGCGTAGGGTTGTCACCTACAGTTGGTACACTTGGGCAATTGGGAACAGAATTATACTGATTATGACTAAATTATGTTTTACTGTAAAGCCAAAAAGAATGTAAAATACTGTTATCACCATCTTCTTGATGATTGTCTACCAAAATGAATACGATATTAATTCCTTCCTTATTTTAATTTTAGTTATATTTTCGCGTCCTGTAAGGTTTTTAAAGGTTAAGCAAATCTATAAGTTGGTCAAGAAGCACTAAAAAGTACGTCTTTAATTAAAAAAAAATATATTTCATAAATACTGGTCATTTTCCTTCTCACACCTAACATATGTACTTCATTTCTTGTAAGACAGGTTGGCAACCCTACTAACACTAACAAGTTATATGAGGAAATGTAATTCATTCAATGAAAGGTACCTACCTACCTACCTTCTGGTAGGTTCCTGAGAAGGAAGGAGTAGAATAGTAAAAAGTGTTCTTCTAAGTTAATGCGCTTTACCCACCTAAGAGTACATCGCCACTTACCATCAGGTGGGATTGTAGTCAAGCATTAACTTATAATATGTAAAAAAGTGCATAGGAAGCTTACATGTGTAAGCGTTTATCTTAATACTAAATTCTATATGAATAAAAATGAATGTTTGGTTGCTTGGATGTTTGTTTGTCCTTTATATACTTTGAAATTGTAGGAGGTAGAGGGTCTTTGACAACTTTGTTCAGAATTCTGTTTTTTTTTTTCGGGTTTTGGCACCAAAATAATGTCGATCGGACACATGGTAGATGAGTTGATGCGTAACAACACGCTCCGGGTACAACTAGTATATCAATATTAAAGGATAGGAAGCGAGTAAGCGTTTATTTTAATACAAAATAAAACATAATTCTTAATAAAATAAACGCATCAAAACATCGCAACAACTTCTAATCTTCATTAAATTATTACGCTTCTATGCGCTGTAGAAATCTTATACAGCTATGTATGCCTTTTATTATGTTTTAGAAGAAAACTGAGCAGGCAACCCGTATGCCGGTAATTGGTCACCATGCCATGCACATCAAGAAACAAATTATATTATTCAAGAAATTTACACTAAAGTACTAGATAATAATAAATATTCACAAAACTCACATGACCATTTAATCCCACATGACGGATTTTTGCTAGTACTATGGTGATTAGACAACTGATACACATATATACTTATATATATTTATAAATACATACTGATATATTATTTTATTATATCCAGACACAGAACAAACATTCCTGCTTATCACAGAAAAGTTTGTACTAGGTGGAAATCGAACCTACAACCTCCGTCTTAGCAGTCAGGTTCACGACTAGACCAACGGGCCAGTCAAACTTAAACACAAATGCGATTAATTTTAACTACACTTAACAACGCAACACATAAAAACCTGATTTAAACAAACATATCGGTAAGATAAACACCGGAGCGTTCAGAAGAGGAAAGTGGGCAAACTACATTAGATGACGCAACAAAATTTTTGCACGAACACACTCATACCGGTGTTTACTTATGCAATAGGTTTAACGGTAAACATCTCAGGAAAACTAATAATATGTTGTTATTCGTACTTTCAAGTTTTACACTATCTTCCTTCAATATTCATTTCTACTGATAAGTCAGAAGTAATAAATACTATGACATACTATGAAATATAATTGATAGTTGTTTTCAAATAGAATTAAAACATATTACATTATCTACGTAACTACGGTGCCCTTAAAAACACGAAAACGTATTTTAAATGTTGCCACTATTGCCAATCCACATTTCCCACAACCCATAGCACATCCAAGTTTCAATCCCACCAGCTGTTGCTTGACTCTGCCCATCACTAAATATCGTCATATGTTCCAGGGCCTCAGTATCCTATTCTCTTTTCCTATATAAATGTAATTCATTTGAGATCATGATGATAATATTCAATCTTTCTTGTTAAAGTCCCGTTCAAAGTTTAGTTTAGCAAAATCGAATCCTTATTCAGCAAGACAGAACAAGCGAAACCCAATCTTCAACAACCCAATCCCACTATAGAACTCAAGTAAATTCCGCTCAAAACTATACCAAGATTATTCGAGCATTATAAATTCTTTCATAAATCTAATTACACAGGTAAAAATCCTATTTACATTTCTCTCAGGATGAATTACCCATTCGAAGCAGCGTCGGCCGTCCAAGTGTCGAGGCAGCTGTATTCTAGCAAATGACGGAGATATTATGGAAATGCGCCTGATGGCAGTATTTAACCGTGTCATTTATTTTAAGGCGAAACATTTTTAGGTACTTTCAGTTTAAATACTAGCACTTCAGCTTCATATAATTAGACAGTCGTTTAGCGTCGGTGTTGCAGCTTCGGATTATCGTAGCCGCTTGCAAACACTCGGACATTGGATATTATTATATTGCTCATCGTCAGCTGAATTTACCAATCAGGACTGATACATTACTTGAATAGACATACAAAATACTATACTCGGTGCAAATTCGATCTGGAATCCTATTAATATTATAAATGCGGAAGTTTGTATGTTTGTTACTCCTTCACGCATAAACTGCCGAATCGATTTTCATGAACTTTGGAACACAGATAGAGGGTAACTTGGATTAAAATATAAGATAGTTTTTATCCCGGAAATCCAGCGGGATCGGAATTTACGCGGGAACTCCCTTTCACTCTGAGTAGTGCAGATATTGTGTTCCTAAGTTTAGTGTGATTCAGAGCACCTACCACGCGGGCGAAGCCGCGGTTGAAAACTAGTGTATAATAACAAACCGTAGCCTAGCAACCTGTGAGAAACGAGAATTAAACTTTTTGATGTTTTATCAGTTGTTAACTCTATTGTATTATTACATTATTAAAAACTTTTACTTGTAAATGCTATTTGCGTGGTGACAAATGCATGAACTGTATTGAAACGAAAATCAATAAATTATAAAATTACTTCAATAGGTTGAAGTGTTGTCAACTCGTTCATGAAATTAACGATGCCTGAGTTCGAATTTGTGAATGTTATGTGTTGTAATTTTGTTGTGTGACTGGTATTACTATATTTATTTGTAGTCTGTACTTGTTCTTTGATCAATACTTAATTTAATGATTAATTTTTAAAGATATAATGACTAGTTTAGTGGAAAAAGCCTCATTTATGTAAGTCAGTGAAAACCCTACAAAAAAAAAATTATGGTTTGTTTACGTTCATTCCGGATCAAAGTTGCATTAAGTATAGAGAAGATTTTTTTAAATAAAATGTTGTCTATCTGTCTGTTACCATCCCAGACCTAAACTTTACAATCGATTTTGATGAACCTCTACACCGGTCGAATAGAAACATATACCTCGCGGACCTAGTCGCGGTAAAAAGCTAGTACATTACCATAGTTATCTAATACTCATTTAATATGACAAAATTAATATTTGCTACATACTGTTCGTAATTAGAATTAGTTGTCCATTGAATAGTTCTGAGTAATCTTATTTCCTCGCTTAGCAGCGGTACAATGACATTATTAACACTGTTATATGAAGTAGGTTAATTGTTAATTCGGGTAAAACATTGTTACTTGTAACACGCAAATTTGCTTAGATATAATATGGATTAGGGATACATTTTGTAGTAATTTCGAAAGACCTCGTCGTTTGGGTATGTGCTTAGGAATCCTGTACCTAAATATTGTTTTCTTGGAAGGTAATGCCAACAAAATTTATTAAAATAATTCAAAAGGTTTAATTATATAACCCCATTTACACGAAACATATAAAAAATCGTAACTGTTATATGTCCAAGAAAATTCAGAATCAGATCATGCATATCAAAAAACAAAATGTTTACGTCCATTCTTTTTTTGTAATACTAGTTATACGCTCCCTGCTTCGCCCGCTTGGTAGATACGTTGATAAAAAAGGTGTTTATGTTTTAACAGACTAAAATCTATCTCTGGGCCACATTTCATCCATCGGTTCAGTGGTTTTTTATCGAACCCACTATAAAACAACCACAGATTCTTAATCACGCGAAAATGACTTGATACTCCGTAGACAGTAAGCTATGTCTCTAAACCTCTCGTCCATTACGCGCTAAGTTTTAGCTGCAGTTTAAAAAACACGGTACTATAAGCTTCATAAAATGCTTCATCGCAATGAGAAGCGAAATAAACGACACCTAGAAAGTAGAGGTGTTCAGTGCCAGTAAGCACTGGTGAGTACGTTGCGCCAGTGAAATAGCAAGAATACCTGAGCGAGAGTAATCCCTGCTATTCAATATAATAGCCTGGAGCAGGCCTGTTTCTAGATTGCGCCTGATATTGAACGGCAAAATAGAAGTTTATTTTATATCAGGCTTCGTACTGAAGCCTCTAAATGTTCGTATTTAATCATCTTCATCTAGATTAGTTCTAGAATAAGTAACAGATAAGTTACGTGATAAGAAGCGATTATAACTCTGCATCAGTAAATACGCGAGTTAAGCATCAATGGATGTGGTGGTAGGAAAATGGGTGACTGTTTGTGGCAATTACAGTGTCGTGCTTTAGATGACACATAAAAGCTATGGCCCCAGATGATCACATAGCGGTTGACATAACCCAGAAATATTATATAATAAAACAAAATATTTTTTGGGTTCCGTATCAAAAGACTAAGAGGGGATCCTTTTGCTCCGCTGTCCGTCCGCCCATCTGTCTGTTTGGCCATCCATCGTCAGGCTGTATATCATGAACGGTGATAGTTAGATAGTTTAAATTTTTACAAATGGTACATTATATACCAAGTAACTATAACAAGTAACACTAAAGGACAAAATAAAATAAATATTGAATGCTCTTAAATAAATCTCATGTAACAGACATTGTCTTTTTTTTTAATTTTTATAAAGGTATCCATTTTATAGTAAGGAACCCTTTATGGACGAATCCGAGTCACACTTCGCCGGGTTTTTTTTTATTACGTCTGCTGAGTATATTTCGAAATTAGTTTTCATCACATTAATTATATCTTTATATTATAATAATCAAATTATATGTTTTAAACGCTTAGCTTTTTTTTATAGAAAAAACAGGAAAATACGAAATAAAACCAAATCGTAGCCCAAACAAACATCCGACCAGAATCATAGCAAGATCTCAACATTTCCTCCACAGTAATTTAGCATACCTATGATATATTCCAAGGTAAATTGCACTCAAATTAGATGAGAATGCTAGTCGGGAGCTTGAATAACGCTTTCAGAGAGACTTAATACCAGTCTCCGTGTAGAATATGACTGAATGTTACAATTTACAATTTCATATCGCGGTGCAATCTGACGCCAACTTATAAGGGCTCCTACTAAAACGGTTTAAGTGCTTATTTTCTTGGTAGAAATAAAATTTTATTGAACGAAATTGAGATAGTTTGATTAAATTACATCCTATATACATATGTACATATATATACAGGTTGATCTCTTATACTAATTAGCAATATACAAACATACACGGCAAGTTAAATAAAAACTTGTAAAAAGACTAGGAATTTTCAGCTCCGATTGATATTCGGAACTTAAGTATAAGTTACTAGTAAGAACTTAAACTAGAAAACTTCGATAGCGTGATTCAGGTTTCTGTGACGTCATCATGTGACGTCTTACACTGAAATTGGTTCGCCATGCAGATGACATGAACAACAATACACTCGATTCGATTTGGAAATTTTATACAAAACTTTCTAGTTTGTATGGTTAAAATTGTAGATTGAATTTGAAACGCATCAGCAGGAAGAAGATGAGGAGTAACTTAGGCTATTATTTCAGAAATATAAAACATACGTTAACATAAAATCTATGAACTCAACAATAACTTATTTGTTAAATTCCACGCGAAGTCGCGGGCACAGCTAGTTTAAAAATATTTTAAGGCTCTTGTTCATGCAATACTTCAGGGTAAAGGAATTTCTTAATATATTTCTAAACTGCAGTCCAACGTGACTCGCTCCGGTCAGTACCTACATTGGTACCTGCAAAGAGCACGCACTAGCTACGTGCAGCACGAACAGCATTTCAATTCCTCGTCTGTCATCTTTGGCAACCAGTGGCTCTAGCAAACTACTTTAAATATCATGAGCTAATCCTACTAATATTATAAATGCGAAAATTTATCGGGATGGATGGATGCTTGTTACTTCTTCACATAAAAATTACTGAACCAATCTGGTCACCATACCATAATACTTAAGACAATCTAGCAAAATACACCATATTCAAGCATTTGAGCAAATCTTTTTTACCATAGCATTCAATTACAGTAAGTCTGAACTTTTGCAACTTTTGTCACTGTTTCTGTTACGGAAAAAAACCGCACGGAATGAAAGGAAATTTTACACAGAGATAGATTATTGTTAGGAATAACGTACACTTTTCATTAACACATAACGCAGGTGAAACCATAGATGGAAGCTAGTGAGTACAAAATAACTAATGTTATAAGAGGAAAGATTAACTTGTTTGTTTGAGACGAATCTGCTCTGGACTAATGTTTTGACCATTAGAAGCCTACTTTATCCCTGATGAATAAAGGCTATATAAAATAATATTTTCAAAAAGTTTGTGGTCCGTATTAAAACTTCGATAATGTAACCCAAATTGAAAAAAAAAACCTTATAACGCGTACGCTGCAAAAAGTATTGACAATAGTATAGAGTGAACTGATGTACTACAGTTTTAAAGAGGACATAAGTATCTTCAAATAAGTCCAAGATACCATTTGTATATTACATTTTCTGGCAACTGATACTTCCGAAGCGAAGCGAGAACAGTTTCTACTAGCTATTATAAGTCAGCAGTCACCGGCAAAGTACAACAAAACAGTTTCTAGAAAGTACTTGTGTTAAAGAAGATTGTATTGTGCCTACGGTGAAGTGCAATTACAATCAGGTGGAGTGTCCACACGTTAGGGGTCAGTGCGACCTGTAAACTGGACCATTAGACCGATTGCAATAATGGAAGAAAAGTACAGAAAGGTAACTGTAAAATAAATATCCGGGATTTTCTTGACTTCTTTAATAATCAATCACCGTAGAGACTTGTACAACCAGTAAGATAAAGCGAATAAATTTTACTATTTCCAAGAATTTAATGCCTTGAATATGCTTATACATTCCATTATAATGTGACAATAAGGTTTTCTATAAAAGAAATTTCTATTAAAATATTTAAAACACAAGCTTTAATTAAAGAGACCTAATACAAAGCGACACTTACATATTTCACAACTGTATTGTTAACCGTTGAGGAGTTGTCGTCTGAAGCCACTCCTGGACGAAGTATCGGGCCATGCTTATCATGAAAATACATTGGCATAAGGACGGAAGGTTTACGTAAAGTTTCAGCTCCGGAGTGTAAGAGGAAGTGGGTTTAATTAAACTTATATTTCTTCAACTCACTGAATATAAAAACAAGCTAGCAAGACTTATCCCGAACAAACCAACAAACTAATATAATAACATACTACAGACAAACATCCAGAATTATACTGCGAGTTAAATAAAAACTTGTAAAAAATAATTACAGTTTCATAAATCCGTCCACGTACCGTGCGTAATAAACGCGTTCAAAATTCAAACTACACTGTAAACTGTAATGTTATTCTTCATAACTTGGTTAGTTTACGCTAAAACCCACATATTATTCATCCACTCCATATGTCCACTCCATACAACGATAAATCTGTACAACAATAAAGAATCAGTCCCCTAAACACCCCCTGAGAATGTAATGTATGCGAAGACAATAATATCATTAGGATATTTTCGATAATAACATGGACACCCAACAATAACTGGCGATCACAACAATTAACATACATATTCCAGCAGCGCTGTTAACTTGCGTACGTGATTTCAAAAAGCTTTTCGTGAAAGGGCAACGGCTCCTAGCGCATTTGAACGGCCAAATTGACATGACGTTGATGACTGTCGCTCAGATCCGGTCCGATCCGGCGAGCGCCGGCGTCCGGATTTGATGTTAAAAAGCTATTATTGATGTTCGGAATTTTTATTGATGTTTTCGCTGAATGATTTGAGCACTTCTCTAAAATAGAAACAGTTCTTGCAATATAAAGAAACAATCTTATTAAGTAGATATGAACAGAAATTTTCTTTTTTGGTTTCCAGAAAACCTTATTAGTAAAAATTATTGCTGGTGCTTATAGTAAGAATAAAAAGTCGAAGATGGAAATTATAAGTCAAAACCTTTAAATCATGGAATTTTCAGATTACATAGAATTACGTGTTAAATAAAGTTTTAGTTTTACTTAAACCGTTTTTTAAAACGTAAGGACGTAATGATTGATGCGGGCCATCGATAAATAAGACAAAAAAAGTGTGAATTTGAAATTAGAATGTCATCTAGCAGACTTCAGTTACGTTTTAACACTGTCAACACTAGGAAATTCAATTATAATAATGAACCTCCCACAGACAGGTCAGTCGAGGACATTTCCACAGGGAGCACTGACTACATCCGTCTTGCATGGGACAACGGACGCCTTGATTCAGTAATAGAGAGCATCGACATGTGACGTCATAGTACTGCTTCCACTGTCGGCTATTGTACGGCCGATTGGGTTGAATTCTATTCACAGAGTATATAGTACATTAGTGATGGACGTATCTCTATACTGTTGTAAGCCGATTAATATCGCTCATAGAACATGAGTTCAGTAATAATTAGGTAATGTATCAATTAGTATTTGGTTTATTTGTTTTTGATCTGTTGTTCAATGATTTGCAAGGCAGTGTAGCGTACAGTCACTGTCTAAGTGATCACACAGCCATTTCCTAAACGGGAATTTAAGGCGTCGTGTTTTTAAGTTTATGTTATCGCTAAAAAAAATAACAAAAAGGAAATATTATTATTATTTGTAGGATTTATTAAAATTACCTGTAACGTAGCATACAGTGAACTATGAGTCGAGTGGAGTCCATATGATTTGGACTTATTAAAAGTTGCGAACATTTGAAATATATTTCGGGGTGTCTAGAATGCTAAAATTGTATTTAATAATGCTAGTAATATACATTCAATTAATAAATAAAAATGACACTATACACAGACATGCATTTGACAAAAACTTTCGTTTGTCAATTTCAGTACTTCCGTGGATCAATCTAGTTTGCAAACGGAAAGCGATGACGAAGATTTTGCAATAATAGCTCGTATATCGCAAATTTGTATTACATGTCAGCGACAATCATGCTAATTTATTTTTATTGGCGCTAGTTGCGTGCAAAAAGTGTGCACTTGTACAATATCAAATGACCAGTGTTATGAAAGCGATCACGTATTTAATGCAATGTTCTTTGATTCTAGCGATGGTTTGTTGGTCGTTTGCTGACTGCTCGCTGTTTGCAAATTTAGCTAATAAGGTTACAAATAATAAAACAACCCTATGACAAATACAAATAAGGTTAAAATTCAACCTCATATGAAACCCTCTGTTTCAGAAAATTAGTTAACCCCATTGTTTACTGTGTTAAATAATAAATAAAAATAAAAACAGTTTGACATCAGCTGTACACGTAATGGGTTAAGATGTTCGTTTCGTTCTTTATAGGTTATTATAAACCACTATGTAATATAACTATATCCATACGAAATTTGGTTAATAGTGATCACATCGAATCATATCCAACGGGGCTGACGGAAAAATGGGAATGAAGTGAAAATTGGCCTTATTTTTCCAAAAGCACGAATTCACCAACTTGTCTACTTGTTATGAAGAGTTACGAGCTTTCAAACGGCATGAATTACACCCTCGGCGATTAGTTACAATGGCAAAAACGTAAAGACATCTAGGTTTGTGGGGAAATAAACGGAAGTTTGGGATAGGGGAAACTTGGGGATAGGAGATTTGGGATGTCGTTTGATCAGTGATATTCTATAGTTTTGAATGTTATCCTTTCGTACGGAAGATCCTGAGCTAACGTTATCCTGCACGCATTTTTAATTTTCAAGGTGATGTGCGTAAAAGAATGAAATTATTGGTACGACGAAGGAAAATGTCGTGCGACACCAGCTCTTCCAAGAGTTCCCCATAACGTTCTCGAATGAGTATCAAGTTTACCTATGTAGATTTGGTCAGCGTGGCTTATACCCCACACATTGTGAGAGGAGACACGAGTTCATAGTAGAATATTTATAGGTAGAAATGGTGAAAAATTATGAAATGTTTGTTTATTATAATTTTACTATTATAAGTGAGATATACAGGTTGAACTATTTAAACTTACTCACGGTGAAAATCAATAATCAGGAACAAATTCATTGTTATTATATTCATCAATCATAGTTATAAGCATATTTTTTAAACAAAACATCGTTAGCAGTGCTGAGAGTAAACAAAAATGAACCCTAAGTCAATTTAATAAATACCTCAATAATTTTTATATTTATGGTACTTTATTTCACTCTATAAATACTAATTTTAATACATCTTAAAATAAAAAAAAACAGCATTAGAATTTTACTATCCGAAAAGTGTTACTTCAAATACCTTGTAAATCTTTTTGTAATAACTGGACATCCCAAAATCCCAACTTGGTGTAATTAATTAACTGACAAATTTAAGTCACTAAAAATTAAGTCCAGCTAAATTTTGGTAAGTCCATAAATTATCCTTTCTATAGCATAAAAACTGTGATTAAGGTCTATGTCTCACTAATGACGAGAAGCGTGACGAAGAAAACGATGCGTTGCTTTACTTTGCTGTTCAGTTTGTACGAAAAATATAACAATTATGGAGATAGATGATGATCAACGATGCTGTCGGTAAGGACTTTTATTTTCTAAAGATGGATCAGACTATAGACATGTTAGACTATTGAAGCATAGATTAAAAAAATGTTGTACATAGGCAAAAAATGTAACAATAATGTTTCGAACGTGTAAAATTCTATCTTTAAGTTTATATCTGTTTAATTGCATTGCTTGAAAAATGCTTTTCACTCAGTAATTATTTTGATTAGCTATTGTACTACACGTACATATGTATGTACATGCATTTCGCCATAGTTACTTATTGTCCTATTCCAGGCAGATACTAACTACCATATCAAATATTATTGCAATCGGTCTAACCTTTTTTCATTACTTTATTTTACAAACACAATGTGGGCATATTTATTTAAGCCAAATAAAACAACTCCCGATAACTGAATATTAAAATATTGCCCTACAAAATGCAGGCTATCGCGTACAGCCGGCAACACAGCAAGTGATTTACGTGACATTTTTTTCATTAGACGCGTCACCCTCCGCTGGATAAATCGACAACCTGTTGCGACTGGGAACGTGTGACAATGGTGACGATTTACTGAAAGCCAAGCCAATTGTGTTGCTTCCTATTAACTGTGTTGTAATTATAAGCGATCGAAAAAGTCAAGCAACAACGGGCACGGCTTGCAAACATTTTATGAGCGCTTCCGTGTTAAGCAGGCCACGTTAAACCTTCGGTCTCAGTTGTTTTCGTTAAGCTCCGAGGGGGTCGTCGGCCGGCATAAAGACTTCCAACTATTGAGTTGGCCACTAACCCCTCCACCAATTGGAGCAGCAGCGGATGGCATATTATAAGTGGCATTAATTATACTTTTTTTCTAACTTTTCCAAACTGTATAAAACTTACTAGGAAGAAAGAAGAGGCATTTTATTTTAATTATATATTTAGCTTAGCTTCAGTCATATTAAGTTACAGTTAATATGACGAACTGAATCTAAACTAAACTACTAAACTTAGCTTGCCGTGTTTAGTGCATACAATGTATTGAAAGCATTTCAGATACCAGGGGGACATACATGAACAGAGGATTGTGTATTTCTAGTGTACACTGAACCAATGTTCTAGGCGACTGTACCGCAGTGCTCAAGAGCACCCGCTATTCATACTTGGAACAAGAATAGATCCCGCACAATACAGGTAACAATGACGCCATCTGTACTCACGTGTACAAAGCATCACTCCTTTATTGATGGACTAGAAATCATATGATTACATTGGATTAAATTGAGTGTTTAGTTCAACTATACAGTTGTATAATTACTCGTTATCGAGGCTTCGTACGGTAAAATATAAAGCCTATATGTTATTCCAGTCTATAATCGATGTATGTGTCAAATTTCATTCACATCTGTTCAGTAGTTATTGCGTGAAAAGGAAAAGCATCCATACTCGCTTATTTCGACCCTAACAGAGGCTTCAAGGCTTTAAATATAGGTTTGATTTGTTTGCAACTGTGGCTCCGCTCGTGTGGTGTTGATGTTAATAATAAGTTGTCTATGTCACAGGCTAAAGTCAGGGGGTCCAAACCAAGTATCTACACACAAAACAAGGTTCATTACAAATATTTAAACACACAAACTTTCATTATAGATCCTTAATACGAAGAAAGACAAATTATCAAAACTGTGCTGTTAACCGTTAAGAAGTTCCCTTTTTGGTCATGCTCATCACAAAAAATATTGTTATCAGGACGGAAGGTTTATGCAAATTATCAGCTTCGTAGTGTTGGAGGAAGCGGGTCTAATTAAGCTTGCAAGACTTGACCCGTACCAAACAAATATACTAACATACTAATATACAAACATACACTGCAAGTTAAATAAAAGCTTGTAAAATACGTCAATCCGTCGTTCCGCTTCGACGTGAAATTATTATTAAGTGTGGATTAATTTTTAAATTACATATATTTACCACTATACATATTATTTTTCTATTTGAAATATTTTCAACATAATTAATACTTGGTATCTATTGCAATAGTCGATATAACAAAAATATTAGGCAAGCGATGTTCTGGTAACCCCACCCAGATACGAAATGAGTTTCTTTAATCGGCGGAATACTCCCCCATTCTATTGTCGTTGTCAAAATGGATACGGCAAAATGAATGATTTCACATTGTTTCTTCCCCGATTTTGTACTGCGGAATAATCATGCGGCTTATTGTGAAGTTACGGAGATTTGTATATTGTATTTTACTGACGGAAAATACAACAGGTATCTATTGCTTTCAAAATTATTTCAGTTCGTTCTAGAGAAAAAAAATCTTTAGTAGTACTGCTGTCTTCCATGTGTTGGCAATGGAGCAGCGTGGTGGTATGGTTCAGGCTACATCTGTTATGAGACGCCAATGCTCGTTAGTAGGCCATGAATGGGTTTTAGTCGCTCGGGTACTTTTTATACAAGATGAAACTCCAAGTATCTACGTGGCGACATTAAGGGCTCGTGGCCTTATGACGATTACTAATGATAGGCAAAGTTAAGCGACAACGGCACAACTCGTTAAATGGATGGGTGATCGACCTCGATAGTCAATTTTTTTTTTTTTACATTTTATAAATTAGTGCTTGACCACAATCCCGCCTGATGGAAACCAGCTTTATGTTATAGACGGAAAAGCGCAGTAATTTTGCACAACCCTAATAATTTTTGACTTGATGACATTAACATATTTAATTATGTTACAGCATAAAAGTTACGGCATTTAAGTAGGCTATTAAACCCTCCACTCATTTGAATCACATTGGAGCATAGTCAAATATGGTCTAAGTTCAGTTATGATAGAAGATCTGCATGTTTATTGACTTATTACTAAGTTGATAGAAAGCTACCTCTTAACATACAATAAGTAAATAAATATTTATCTCAGGACGACTCACACTTAACCATCTGGCACCAAACATCATTAGCTTTTACTATAACTAACTAATAAACATACAAGTTTTAAATACATACTGATATACTCGTAGATATTTTGGTTACACCCAGACACAACAAAGATTCCTGCTCTTCTCTAGATAGTTCTGGCTGAGGCTCGAATTCACGACCGGCCTAGTTATCGTAGTAGTAGGTTTACTAACCACCCTACATAAGTTATAAATATATTAACAAAATTTATTTAATTATATTAATAAATATATTAACAAAATTTATAACTTATGTAGGGTTAGACTTTGTATTGTAAATTCTTCACTTTCCTTAAGTGAGCTTTTAGTTCCTACAAAAAAATAAACAACTTTCATTTCATTTTCACTAGACCAAGCCAATAGCAAAGAGTTCTCAGGTAGACGAAATCACAGCATCACAATGTTCCTAGTAAACAAAAACTGTACAAAATGTCCGGATTTATTTTAAAGATTAATTAAAACAATTTACAATGTTCATAAAGCGCATTCCAGGTGCACATTTTAATGCCCCTGCAATATTTATTCTGACAATATGAAAAACGGCAGTTATAAAGTTTGAGCTTACTGCCTACAGTGCCTACCAGTAGGAAGGAAGAAGAGACACAAATCACTCGAGGAGGATTCACATCCCACAGAGTATGACGGGTGTTATCGAATAGCAATGTTACTCTTATGGAAAAAAGATTTTTCTTTCAATTCTGCTAACTACTAATTCGGTGTGTAAAATTTTCTATCAGGTACTAAAAATCTATGAGATAGCAAAAGACGTAGATGCAACGCAAAGACGGACGCAAATAACAAAATTATAAATCGTTATTGACAACAGACCTGTATAAATAAATGGTTCGATTGTCGTGTGCCCCTATAATTGCGGTTACACGTGCCATAACTTTTATGTTTCATGTAATATTTTCGTGTATTCTATTTAGGAAACCCCATAAATATGAAACTAAATGAATAAATAAATTGGCTTCAAAATACAATAACGTATCAGCACTGTCTGATACGAATCATCCTTCACCACCTCCCGTACAATCGTAAACATTCGCCACAAAGACCATCTAAGAGATTAGCAATCCTTTTTAACTTACTCGTTTGACAAATGAATGTTTAGTTCTGGCACCAGGTGGAGCTATGAACGCTTCCGACAATGTATAAATCGGTACATTATCCAAAGGGCTCTCAAAATATAGTGTGTTGCAACACAGGAGAAATACGACTACAAGAGAACGGTGTTTTCGGGGTGAAATATGGCTAATGCTAAAGTGATTGCAATTTTGTACAAGATTTTCTTGTCTACAGTACTTTGTCTGATTGTTTTATGACTGACACGTCGCATACTGTTCTGTGTAGGATGCGTGTGTAGATTTGTGTGCAGAATGCGCACATACATATACCACTAAACCCTCCGCTACCCCACACAGGAGCAGTGGAGTAAGCTAGGCCTCCTCAGTATGAGGGAAGATCCCGTGCTCAGCCGTGGGTTGAAGCCAACGCCGTTACAGCCAATATAATATATACATTAATATCACCTCATTAATATCAAAGTCAGTGATAAATGTGACAGGAGCCGTAATAACTAACTATTAAGCCGGACCTAGATTTCGTCGTCTGTACGGCAAAATGAAGCAACTTTTAATCTTCAATTTATCAGTTCCGGAGTTTCCCTTAGGGTTCTGGTATAATCTTAAACTCACACACGTAAACCATTGTATGACAAAAACTAAATTATTTCATGTTCGAATGGCCTGTTGGTGTAATGGTTATTGAACCTGCTAAGGCGGAAGCCGTGGGTACAATCTCCACCCTTGACAAGGTTTTTTGTGATGAGCAACAATATTTGTTTAGTGACTGGATCTAATAAAAATATATTTAATCAGCATTGGAGCCGTAAGTTGGAATGTGCTACAGAACTCCTCATCACAAAGAGATTCATGTTCAATGGACCATGAATAGGTGGAAACCAGTTAAACAGCAGGTTTGGTTTAATTGTAATTCCCAAACGGTACAGTTGTTACAACTGACGTCAAAATTCCCCGTAACGCGGGTAGTCTGACAAAGGAAACAGTAATCACACCTATGGTTTAGGCTGTAATGTCGCATCGTAAACGGAATAAATAATAAAATCTCACACACATACCATAGAACACACACAAATAAAATAATTGAATACACACACAATATACACAATAAAATAACAAAACCTCGTATTTAACTAAATTAATCTCATGTAAGTTTAATTTTTCTGTAATTTTGGTTTAGAATTAGGCCGTCGGAGGAGTTAAGGCGGCCTAACTTCCGACCCTTGGGTTGCCAAACCCTTCCAAGCCGGACTTGACCAGCCTGGTAGACAATGTCCTGGAGGCACATTGTGTGGAGACCCCAGCCCAATACTGAAACTGTTATGAGGTGAATACCTAAAAATTACACACTTGACCAGACAGGTGATTCTTGTTTTACCAATTTCAAAATCGTTCAAGTTTAGAAATCGTCCGATAGCAATTCATCTGAAGATTTATACTCTCATTAATAACTTACGCTCCAATAGAAGTTCAACTCTATATAATCGGAAAACATTTGACATTTCGTTGACAAGCGATTTTCGTATCGATGTCATTTACGTAGATTGCACTTCAATGAAATTTCAGCTGTATCTATAAGATTGGAATACAGTAAACATATCGTTGTCAAACGTCTTTCGGATGGATCGTTGGAAAGCAGTTGAAAATCGATTATCAATCTCAAGACCAAATTGTGCCTCAAAGACAAAGTCGTAACAATATTGGCAAGCCGGTTGGTCTAGTGGTTAGTGAACCTAACTGCTACATTAATGTACGAGTAATATCTTACTATAGAATAATAAAATAAGTATTGTGTTTATCATAGAAACGAAAAATGCTGAAAAAATTAATATCGGCAGACGTTACAGGTGCGCCCGCTGAGTGACTGCTGGCAGAACTGACATATAAAGACGACCGCCTGTCACGACATGTATACCACCACCAGGAACTCTGCGGACGTTTGTAACAAAAAAAGCCTAACTTCTACAGCGAAGGTCGTGGGTCCGATTCTCACCCAAACTTTTCTGTGATGAAGGGGGTTGTATGATCTGTGTGATTGGGTGTAAAAAACAAGTATGTATCCTTTGGACAGTCTGCACAGGAATTGCATGATTTGATTCCTCCATTCCATCATCGAACGAGCCGACACACGGCGGGTCATCACGCCAGTACGAACGACGCGCTTCGCCTCGTCTGTAATCACCCGTACCGCGAAGGATTGGAATAAGTTGACCGCGTCGCGGCGAGCAAAAAAGAAAAAAATATACATATTTAGATATGTATATCAGTTGTCTGATTAACATAATACAAGCTAACGCTTAGTTTGGGATCAGTTGGCCCTGTGTCAGTTGTCCAAAAATATTATATCGCTACGACTTGTGAAACGAGAATCGGCCGGCACCGTGGTAGACTTTGGCCCAAAGGCACCCGAGTCCAGTATTAGAAAAGGAATCAGCAGAATTACTCCAAATAAAACTACAAGAAGACTGAATGACGTCATGTGGGCGGACCAATAAAATAACCGCCTATTGGCGTTACGCCCATTCTCGGAACTTTTATTAATAAAACGTATTTACAACAGAATACATGATAACTCCTTTATTAATTGGAAACCGAATTGGCTCGGTATATTTACGTCGAGCATTTTTGTGCTAAAAGTATTAAACAGACCATTCGCTTTACTTGGGTTTACATCTAAGGGTTGTATACAGGGTCAAAGATTATTTTACTCAAATAAACAATGATTTCAAACGACTTTAAAGAAATACTGTACTAAGGAGCAAATTAAGTAATCATTACCAATTCTGAGAGTGGCTGTGAATTAGAGTCAAGCTTAGCACGATAATGTGAAAACCGTTTTCAAATCGGATCAGCCGTTTTTGAGATTAGCATACATAGACAGAAAAGCTTCAGACAAAACAACAGATAAAACAAATTAAACGTAAAACGGATACTCAGAGTTTCTTTATTATTTCGTTGTAGAAGATATTGAAGGAGAAGAACTGATGGTTATCAGGAATAATTTCTCATCAATATCTTCTAGGTACATAGCTACCTACAGACAGCTATCAATTACAGATTTGCTACTGTAATGTTGGATACTGATAATATGTACAAGACGCAACATCTAGATTCAAAAAGACCTAATGCCTTACCAGAAACTGTCAACTATTGAAGCAATAACTTACCCGATTTTTTTTTACTTAAAATGAGTTAATTCTTGACATCGATCCCACCTGATGGAAATTGGCGGCGATGTCTAAAGTTTTTAGTTGAATTGAGTCAGCACTGGCTCATCTTATTCGCAATGCAGCCAATACGCGCCATAAACGTGACCACTTTACATATTTATGCAGATACACCTCCCCTCTTCAGGGAAAAATTGAACTAACGCAAGGAACAAGTAGTTTCACATCACTACGGCCCAAAACACAAACTAATCTCGACCTTATTTCATCTTTAGTAAGATGATGCGTCTTCGTGAAACCATCTATTCATCTATATTAAAATTCTAAAGCTGAAGAGTTTGTTAGTTTGCTTGAACGCGTTTCTCTCAGGAACTACTGGTCCGATTCGAATAATTCTTTCAGTGTTAGTTAGCCTATTTATCGAGGAAGGGTATTAGCTACATATATACCATTACAGTAAGACTGGCAGGAGCAGAGCCCTAGTGAAGAAGTTTTCAAAATCTAAGGATTTCCTATTGAAAGCTTCCGCTGCGTGCGCTGCGTAAACGGTTAAACTTTCGCAAAAATCATGTAGGACAGAAACGAAGTCGCGGGTTAAATTAAGCGTAAGCCCAAAGTAACTATTCCATGCGGGCGAACTCGCTGGCATAAACTAGTATAGAATATAAACAAAGGCATGGCTTAGCGAACGTTCGGTAGGAACACGAGCGCTTAATAAAGATTACGGGATTATGAACTAATGTGTTGCCCGGGCAGTAGAATAGTAATGAGGTTCGGAAATACATTTGGGATAAAGGTACGGATCTTAATATTTTCTCTTTGTCTCTTTAGTCGTTCACTCCTGGCGGAGTGGTCGGGGTCGACAATGACTTTGGTGGCGCTGGAGCGTTTTTGCTCTCCTGACAGCTCTTGCGATGTATCTCCATCGGGTTCTATTATTGGCCGTGCGCAATGGAAAATGAAACATTCAGTTAATTTTTTTATTGTATCGGTCCAGCCAGTGGGCGATCTTCGTCTTAATATTTTACTAATCTGTAAACACTGGCCCATAATATTCTTGTGTCACAAGTCGTTGCGATATCGTAGACTTAGTCGAAGCGCAATTTAATATTCACATTCGCAATAGGCTTTTTTGTCAAGGAAATGTCAAGCGTATTCCGTACCTCTAGTGTTGAAGTTCTATTAAAGCGCTAGCAATAAAAATGTTACAAATCTTGTGTAGATGCATTAAAAAACGCAAATTTTCAATTAGATGAAATGCATATAAAAAATAAAGGCAAGATTCAGTTTACCCTTGTTTTGCAAACTTCAATAACGCTTCGATTACTCTAATGTCTAATCGATAGCAAATACATAGAATTTTTCCTTTTTGGAATTTTAGATTTTCATACATTTTTGTCTCCATCCAAAGTGCAGAATAACTAATAAAACATTTAAAAGAAAATAAAACAAGGTTAATTAAAATATTTATAAAAGTACAGCTTTAAATATACATAGATCCATACATACAAAGAAATACAAAAAAATTCGTAACTGTATTGTTAATCGTTGAGGAGTTCTTTTGTCTGGAGCCAATCCTGGCCGCAGTATTAGGTCATTCTTATCATAAAATATATTATCATTAAGACGGAAGGCTTATGAAAACTTTCAGTATAGTTGTGTAAGAGAAAGTGGGAAATTAAGCTTGCAAGATCTGACCCAAACACTTAACAAAAAAAATACATACACTGCAACTTAAACAAAAGCTTATAAAAAGGACATATTAAAAAGTCAAATAATAAAACTATTTTTAACAACACAGATAACTATATTATTTTCAAAACGACACAAAATAACCGTTATACTAAATCTACAAGTAAAATACTTCTAACCTGAAAAGTATTGTAAAATTAAATAATTTGCCTCAACTTTTACGAGGCGCGTTTCATAAGATGCAGTAATGCTGATATTACCTGTCATAATACGATACTCACACCATATTTTAATATTTACTAGAAATTTCCTCCATAAAATTAAATAAAAGGATATTTACTTCATACGGCAGCAATAAAGTGCTCTCTTTCATCGACTTTAATAAACCTGAAGTAACGTTGCAAATTTAAAAAACGAACTGAATTTATTTATTCAAAGTTTTACACACACTTTTCGAAATAACTACGCCATCGCGTCAACAAATCCCTACGGTGAATGCTCTTGGTACAAGTATCGGCAACACTACCAAAGAGTTATCGTTTCTTGCTCACAGTTACATAAACCACTTTTAACTGCTAAGTATCAAAGCCACGCTCAAGCATTTTCTTCTTTCTTTTTTCATAATCCTTTTGACATGAGTTTTAAATTTAGAAAATGAATTGATAAAATTGGATTTATTCTGCTTGGCATAGTATAATTTTTATACTTATGGCAGTTGACCAGAACTGACCAGAACAGATAAGAAGTAACCACTATTTTCGTCGATATACATTTTT
Organism: Asbolis capucinus; assembly: GCA_018249125.1. Lineage (NCBI taxonomy): Eukaryota > Metazoa > Arthropoda > Insecta > Lepidoptera > Hesperiidae > Asbolis > Asbolis capucinus. The sequence goes on from DWJZ01001234.1 coordinate 21,839, forward strand.
GATATATGTAGATTAGATCCTACTATAGTTTTAAATACATATAATACAATTCCAAGGCACCTAAAAAGCTAGGCTATAAAAAAAGCAAAATTATGTTTTATAGAGAACATCAATATCTACAAATAGGTCCGAGATATCGTATTTCAATGTTACAGTTATGTAACAATAACTAAATGCAAAGTCAAGCCTGTTAACTTTATAAACGTCGGAGAACAGACAAAGAAGCCAACAATGATAGATAACTCGAAAATTACAGAAAGAAATACGTTGAGTTTTAATAAACCACAATTTATGTGCTCCTCGTAACTGGACGTCTGTCTTCAGTACTCAACTCATAATATTCATAGAGAAAAATCATAGTTTATGATTCACAATCTTCCTCGGGAAAGCTTCTTACTCCGACCCCGCTGCATAGCATTAATATTACTTACAGTGTAAATAAATTCATTTCATAATATTGAATAAGTGGCCTCGTTTAATGTGATTTTTTGAGGAATTATCAATTTACTAGAATCCGCTCGCGGCTTCGCCAACGTGTGATGGTGAAAAAAGGTAGCCTATGTGTTATCACAGACTTTAGTATATCTTAGGGCTAAATTTCATTCAGATCGGTTTAGTAGTGCTAGCGTGAAGAAGGAGTAACAAATATGTATCTCACCATTCTCCAACCCTCACATTTCGCATCAGTAAGATTTTCGTGTAAACTTGCCTATATTGGTATGAGTAAAGTCGATATTGTCTCATAAATAACTGTCCCATAAATATTGGTACCGGCAGGATTGAACCCGGGATCCCTAGCTTAGAAAGTAGGTCCACTACCAACTTCTTTCACAATACCAAGTATTGTGAAATAAAATGTGTCTTTCTCTTTCTATATTTATAAAGCTGCGGAACCACATGCAATTTAAAAGAAAAAAGTTTTCTGCAATAGAATGAAAATAACCTTTCCATTTTTGTGTCTGAGTTTCATAAATTTCTTTGTTTGATTATGTAAGTAAAAAGTCCTTTCTCTAAAATTACATAAAGTGTTACATAAAGAGTTCGTGTACTGGCTGTTCCATTAAACCGTTACATTTACACAAACCAGTTAATCTATTCAAACCTCTGAACCGCACTAAAATCAATCATAGTGGGTACCGTAATCGTAGCACCTACATTAAACTCTAATGTCCCCGGGGAGCAAACACGGAAAAGATTAAGGGACTTTCCGACAGTGAAGGAGTAAATTTTCCTTTTCAACCAATTGAAAATTTAATGGTTCCTCACGTGATTCACTTCCTTAGCCTCGGAAATTCCTTTAAAAATAAATAATAAACAAACATCCCAAAATGAACATGAAAAAACAATAGAAAAGAAGCAAAAATACAAATAATGAATACAATTGACTTGAAACACATTTTCCTGAGACAGCCAGTAAAACTATATCTATTTTCTACAAAAAAAAATCCATACCCTACCCTACAAAGTACCTATTGAAAATTTACAAAAAATATTAATATAATTAGTTCTTCTCATTTTATGGCAGTTCTCGTTGCCGCCAAGAAATGGTAAACCCTCTTCTTGGGGCGAGAGAGAATGGAAAAGAAACTTAAAAGAACGTTGAAACAACCGCGGTCAATAATATTATCAATCGACTTCCACCGTCCAAGTTACCAACAACGTACTGTTTCTAGGACACGTGAAGAAAAGAAAATGAGATGGCTACAGAACTAAAAGACGGGGAAGTAAAAGAAAATCTATTTTTTCAGAAGACATTAGTCACTCCAAAACGTTTAACATTTTAGGACATTTATTTTCATTGAAAATAGGTAGTTAGGGCTGTCCCACGTCACACCCGAAAAGGGAAAAGGAATTACGAGCGAGTGCTTTAGAAAAGCATTAGAGTTAGTAAATCAAACAGGAGCCTCACCTGTTGGTACGAGACATAGTTAAAGAGTGGTGGAAATAAATCAATCATTCAATAACCGAGCCCCAAGGAGAGTTGGGGTGATTTGTCACTGGGACACCCGAAGGGGGCCGTCTTGACGATCTAAGGCTACGCTCAGACTGTCATTTGTTTCAGGGAAATTAAATATGTAGCGTGTAATGACATCATAAAGATATTGCTACTAGAAATGTATCGACTATGACAACTAAGCAACTAGTCGGCTGGGAAGAATCCGACTTATCAGCCGACTATTCGGCTACGTCGATCACTGTTTCGGGGACTCTTTTCGGAACAAGTAAATTTAGAAACAGGATAGTCGGCTTTACTAGTTAGTCTGTATATTTATATTTGCTACATTATGCTATATAGTAGTATGTATGTTTTTCGTGCCGATATATCGACTCGTGGATCAAGGAGTCAGCTAAACTATTGTGGGGATGAGAAGCTCGAATATGGGCGAAAAAAACTTATATCGTCAGTACCCGTAACATAGTATAATGTACACTGTCTAAAATTAATTGAGTTCAAAATTATATTGCTAATGACAAAAAGGGCGTTTATTCTATATATTTCAATTACAAGATATGTGGATTCAACCGATTGATGGCCCAGCACTGAGCACGGGCATTTTTTATATGTACACAATATTTATTACACAAACAAGGTTTGGAGTTTGGAGTCAATCCTAATCGTAGTGTCAGGTCATGCTTATCATAAAAAGGCATTGTCATCAGAATAAAAGGCTTATGCAAAAGTTCAGCTCCGTAATGTAAGAGGAAGAAGGTCTAATTAAGCTTGTCAGATTTGACCGGTAA